>CM027864.1:26720078-26792322 GCA_016097605.1 Eucalyptus guilfoylei | reverse complement strand
TTTTCATATGGTCGTTATGTCATAATGCTCCCCCTACAAAAGCTAACCTCTTCTGGCGACATATCATTCAAGACCCGGCATGTCAGTTCTGTTCATCGCACACACCTGAAACTACTGAACATATCCTTTTATTTTGCCCATGGACGAAGAAGATCTGGTCTCACTCTAGTGTACAAATTGATCATTTAGCTTACAGAAGAGATCGAATAGATGCGTGGCTTGAGGATATATTTGAAAATCAGTTAGGCTTACCTTCTAGGGAGATCATTGCATCAATCCTTTGGTAGCTATGGAAGGCGCGGAACCACTTCATTTTTCGGCATCAACGGACCACTCCTACCCACCTGGTAGATCTGGCGCTTGCTGAAGCAAAGCTGTACAGCAGCACAGTGCAGCAATTAATAGAAGAAGGAAACGTTCTACTAAACCCTAATCGAGTATGGACTCCACCTGATTAGGGCAGCATCAAGGCCAACATCGATGGGGCTTTTCACACGACTATTGATATGAGTGCAATCGCGTGCGTCTGCAGGGATCACACTGGTACTTTAATCGTCGGATTCACCAGCACAGTTCGCGCATCTTCTCCGCTGCAAAGTGAGATTCAGGCTCTCATCTCCACTCTTACTTATTTGCTAGAACGAGGACAGGATGAAACTCACCTCATTATTGAGTCTGATTGTATAACTCTTGTGGAGATCTTCAACGATCGAAGTCTACCACCATGGGAAAGCCAAGTGCTGGTCACCGACGCTACAGCTTTGCGTCTCTATTTTCCCCATCTGCGCATCCAACATTGCTGAAGAGAAGCCAACGCCACAGCTGATTGGGCCGCGGTACACTTTCACCCAATTGGCCTTCCTCACCTCCACAAATGTTAATGGATTTGCTATGTATCGACGCCCTTTCTATGGGTTGTAATTTCAGTCATACTTGAATGAAAGGCATCGTTTTAGAAAAAAAAAAAAAAAAATAGACATATCGACTGACTTCCCACCAACTTGTGGATTCACATCACGTTGAAACTTTTCGCTATTAACATTCGATTTTGATGACATCACTCGTGATTCTGAAATTAGACTATTACTGACAAATAACAATCTGCCACGATTTATTAAGTGTCCCGTGGGACGCATGGCATTGTTATTTCCTCATGTTGTTCATGATTGGATTTTTATTCGATTAAACGTTATTCTCATCCACATATACGTAGAAATAATTATGTAATCAAATTCATCCACATATCACCAATACAAAGATCAATTGGTGAGATTTTTTTTTTTTATGATGTGGATGTGATAATGGTCCTTCTAGCCACAAACTGACAATTATGTGAAAGATTATGTGAAAAATATTTAGACCATCTGTGGACCTAATAATGATACACTTTCAATTGAGTTTTATACTAGTCTTTCTTCCTCATTTCGTTGGTGCCAGAAAAATTGACATGGCTCTTGTGTGCCAAAGATCAACTATAGCAATTAATCAATAAGTTGCAACAATTAAAAGAGAAATTATGAATGATAAAGGAAATTGTTACACAGTTGAAGGTAATGTATAAAAATACGAACTTTAGTATTCAATACTACATCGAGATGCAAATTAATACTATTAAAGTCATTGGTATCAAGGTACACATGTGAACGAATTGGGCGAAAGAGTTTCATGTAATGGTTAAACCTTCCCTCTTTGAGGTGAAGGAAGGTTCAACCGAATTTTAAGGCATGTCAATCCACAAATTTTGCTTCTTTTGTCTTCTTTGATCTTTTTGCGGTTCATGAAATTCAGATTTTAAATGATGTTGAAGACCTATAACCTTTTAAAATATCAACATTTATACACTGGTTCATTTAGAGGACATATGACTATTCTTGAAATATACATGGTTTGGGCCCATACTATTTTGGGCCTAGAGGGCCACCTTGGGCCTAGGGACTTCAAGGGCCACTTCCAATAGTGTCAGAGCCCTTTGAGGCCCTGAACAGTAATTGGAACAGTGACCATTTTCCCTCTCTCCAGTTCCCCCCTTTTCTCGGCCAACCCTCAAAATTTTTCCAATTATTTGAATTAATCGCGTTCGCAATCGCAAATACAGTGAGCCGCCAATCTTATGAGCACAAGTAGACCAACTAGGAGCAGGCCGATGAGGAGCATCGTGTCCAACGAGAATACGTTGCCGCCAAATGTTTGGGAGGGCTAATAGACGTCCGATGAAAACCCTACCTGAAGAACCCAAGCTGGATTCGCCTGGATTAGCTAAGAAAGATGTCTACTATGGGACGGACATTCAAATATAAACCTTTCAATGAAAAAATGAAGGTCTTTTGCACGATGAATGGCAGCAGTTTCACGTGCAAGTCATTAAGTAGGACGGGACCATGTGAAATGGAACCAAGAAAAAATGATAAAACAGCAAGAAAACTCTTCTTGCGCAATTGGTCAAACTGCAAGCTTATTTGGATACGACAATACGATGAATCAAAGAGAACTCATACATCGCTTTCTTGCCGCCGAGCAACACTTTAGCTTCGCAAAATATTCAAAGTTTGCTGCGAATGTGACAATTATGTTGGGACCACAATTTTAAGGCCACTCCATGGACAACTTTTATAAGTCATGTGAGGAGGTTGTGCAAAGAGAAAAGGTCTGCCTTGGCACATTTACTTTCAAGTTCCTTGACCTCTAATTTGTGAACCGACACTAGTAGTTAACATATTGTTGCGTCACCGACCATTGGATCAAGCCGAATTAGGTCTCAGAAAAGAGGACTCTAACTTCAAAAATGATATAATACCCGTGAATCGGTGAAAAATATTGTTGTAGAAATCACTTGAATTGTGCAAGAGCTTGGTATCATGGATAAAGTTTTCTCCATTACTAACAACTCCATGGTTGGGACTCTGACATTTAAGATGGGCTGGCTGTTTTTTCCCACAACGTAAGCGATGCATACGATTGGATTGCACACATTAGGCATTCACCCTTTAGAGGAGATGAGTGGAAGCACTTTTTTCATACAACATACAAAGAAACCCATTCATTTCCTTTAGTCATAATGCGTGTGAGACGGCAATTCTCCTGTGATATTCTACCATTCATTACACTAGTGTGACTATATCCCGTTTTAAGACGAACATGACTTGAGGGATGCTGAAAGCTTTAGGGATTTCTCGAAGTTTTTAATGATACTATGGACGCATTATCTGTATGTCATACCTAGTTCTGTTTCTCTTTTCATTTCTATTGATGATATCAAATGAATTATCCCACGGAGAGAGAGAGAGAGAGAGAGAGAGAGAGAGAGATGCTTTTGTTCAACTGTTGTGGTTGCCATGAAGGAGAGATTCCTTAAATATTCCATGGAGATTCTACCCTTTTCCTCTTGGTTAGCCGCTTATGAGCTGGATTCATGCTTTGGTGCATTCGATGTGGGGGAGAGGGGATTCTAAGCTTTATTTTATTCTTTCCATGATGGTGTGTGTGTTTGACCAGCTGCCATCATCAGAAGATGCGCGCCCACCCAATGGTGGGGAAGTAGAGCTCCCTCGGCCTGAGGGGAGGTGTTGGTCAAACACCGTTTAGGTTCCCCGGTTAATCCCTTCCATTTTTATTACCTGAACTGTCCGATAACCCTTTGTTTAGGTCGTTAGGCTGGACCACAATTAGCACCTATTGTAGCTTTTAGAGTTCGCTTGATAGTGACGGATGGACTTTGGGCAACCATAGGCGTAGCTCGTATGCCAAGAGTCTTGAAATGCCTATTTGTGATGTGGGAGCATTTGAATATATGGATCAATCCTTAAGTTCCAACATGGTTAAGTCAATTATTTTTTTTTTGGTCTCATGGCTAAGTCAAATAATCAAGCAACTTCAATGTTCAGTCAAGCCAAAGCTGATTTTGGTCATAATTTATTTCAACAGGTTGAAGATGTTGAGGCGAAGGCTATCGACTAGGTCATCGATTAAGGAGTTGATGATTTTTCCCTTGCCAATCAAGTATTAAGCTGTTGATTCACTAGCCTAGTTGTTGATTTTAAAGCTAATCAACAATATTATCAATGGATCTTACCAAAAAAAAAACAATATTATCGATGGGACGCTATTCAAAGCAATTTCCTTGGATGTTTATTGTTCTCTTGGTATGGTTATTTTCTTGTTAAGGCTGGTGAATGAGTTTTGGAAGATGAATATCAAGATTGAAGAGTCAAGATTTCAATTATCCATGTCATTAATGTATTTTCTAGTTCTTATGACTTTAATTGCTTTCTAGTTCACATGTCTTTAATATTTGGGAAGTCTTCATGTCTCTTTAATGTTTGTTTATTTCCTATGTCATGCGTCTTTTATAAATAGAGGAGAGTTCTCAAATGTAAAATTGACGATTTTGATAAAACTATGGGAATTTTTCTGTGAATTTCTCTTCAATTCTTTATCCAAGTCCCTTGGTAGTTAATCAAACGGTTCTTTATCCTTAGCCAATGGAGCTATCCTTTACGCCTTGGTGGTGAGCTATCATTATTTTGACTCTTTGCCCTTGGGCAGTACTTGTACTATGACATCCGATTTTCCGATTCTGTTTTCAATTGAATGATTTGGGCTTTTCATCGACATGCCTATTCTTTTCTCGGATCATCACTCACGAGATAACTAGTCTATCAGGTGAAACCGTTAAGGATTTTAAACGCAATAAACTTGATCATTCGACCAGAAATCGATTGCTTGACCATGCTTATCTGCAAGGGTCAATATAGCACCGTCAAAATTGACCAAAGAATGGAGATAGGTCGGTTTGATAGAGGCATGTGATTAATGTGTGGGTGATTCCACCTAATTGCAAAATTCTCGTCGAACGACACTAGACCGATTTTTTCGTCATTTCGTACCATGTGTCCGTATTTGAAACCTCGAGATTTTCATGACAACTGAGAGTCGCTAATGAGTCGAAGATGTACAATGTGGCTCGAAAATAATCGACCACGGGTCAATTGCACTAAAAATTCCTAAAAACTACCTAGTAGGTTAGTCACGCTAAAATCGCGCTCGGTTGAAATTAACCATGAATTTGAACCCGATTTCAGAAATTGAAAGTTCTGTTATGTCATGATTCATTTTGGAACGACTCATCCTCCGAAGATTTTTCGGCAAATCGGAATTTTCGCGAAAAATCAAATTTAGGCGTTTTAGCGGGAAAATTGAGGGCCATTTTGTTGCATTTTTGGCAATCAAGTTGGACTATTTGGCAAGGAAAAATGTTGAATTTGATGTGGGCATCCTCCTTGGTATTTTGGCCTTTGATTTGAGTCCAATTGGAGAAGTCTTGAAGTAGAATTGGATGGAATTGGATGGCAAGTGTCCAAAATTCGTAGGCCTTATGGGGCAACATTTGGACCACATTGGAGGCTTGATGGGAGCCTTGGTAATGGTGGAGAGGATGACAAAATGGTGGGGCATAAAACTTGAGTGTTCTTGATATTTTGTGGCCCCCTGCAGCATCCATATTTTTCCTCTTCTCCTTGCTTTCTCCATTCTTGTGTGTTTTGTGAGCTCAAGAATTCTAGAGAGAACCAGCCAAGACTCCCCGCTCGTCGATCGTCCTAGTCGCCATGCACGCCGTCCGAGCAGCAATCGCAAGCTCGCGAACCGTCCGTGCCGTCACCCCGAGTTCAGCCCCGTCACATCCTCGCCATCCCGTGCCGTCACATGCCATTCCCACGAGCCCGCCCGCCATCCCGAGCTCGCCTTGTCGCCATCCAGCCGTTGGAGCCATCGCGCGCCGCCCGCCGCAGCCGCTTGGTCCACCTCCTCGCCGTTTCCACGCCAAGCAACCGCTCGGACCACCCCTTCAAAGCAAGCGTGCTGAACTCTTAGCCTAGGCGAGAGCTTAAGCCCATTTTAAGGCCCATCCGAACCTCTCGTGATGTCGCTCCTGTGCTTGTTTATCGGTCGCATCCGTCATTGTCGCCGTGGACTCACCGGCCACTAAATCGGTGAGTTTACTTTCTAAACTCTACTTAGTGAGTTAATAATGTTTAGTAGATAATTAGTCTAGAGTAAGTATGGATTGGGTGGTTAGTTAGTTTAGAGTAGTGATTTAATTGCTTAATTATACTTGTGAGATGGTTAGAATAGATTAATTAAGGCCTCGATAGATTGTACTATGTATGTGGATATGTACATTATTTTCTAGGCCCGTTTAGGTGATTAGATTAGCATTTCCGGCCTAGGTTACCATTTATTGGATTTAATTTGTATTATTTAATTATTTTTTCTATTTATTTAATTATTTAATATTTTTCGAAAATTATAATGGAATAGTCGTGATCGAATTTCGTCGATTGCGTGGTGTGCTTGAGATATGCAATTGAGTGTTATTTTGTGCAAATTGAGTGGAGATTGTGATTTTGAGTATTTATTTCAAAATTACAAAATTTTGGTAACTAATTAGAAATTACTGGGTGTCCGATTTTGATATCAAAAATGGTTTTAGATACTATATTAAATAGTGGGATTTTAAAAGGAATGACATCAATTTTTCTGGTTCAAATTGACCGTGTACCCACACACGATTGTTTTGCCGTGTAAGCTTTAATAATGTACAGGCCAAGTACATTATTTTAATTGGGACATTTGAGTGCAAAGCACAATGTCTTGGCCGGATTGGATGGGTGCATGAATGGTTATGAGAACCCGTCCCGATAAAAAAGGCCGAGTGAACGTTGCCCTTATATGGGATGCCCTTGTCAATGGATGCCGATCGCACAGACTGGATTGATGCTCCTTCGGGATTACCATGCTCAATGGGGTGAGACGTTGCCATGCTCAATGGGGTGAGACGAGGCCTCCGTTTACGCCGAAAAACCGCCGTTGGGCCATGATAAAATGGGAATGCATGATTGAGGTCTTAAATCACACTTGATTATGGGACAAAATTGTGTGGCACGGTATGTGACGTGTTTACAATAATTTGGCCTTATAATCGGGACCTATGTGGTTGTTTGAGATATGAGATGCAGCATTCCAATTGATTGAGTATTATTACTACTTATGTCTCGTGGATATGAACCGTATTGACATGCGAGTAGAGGATTTGAGACAAGGTGAGTCCCTATGGTTGTGTGGTTGTGTGGTTAGGTCGCGTACGGCATATTTTCTTCCTAATAGGGGTTTAAGGGTGAACTTGCTGAGACATTGTCACACCCCACGGGGCTTTATCTTTACAAGTCCTTAGATGAAAGTGCGCCCAGTTTGTTTTGGATGGCCGCGAGAGGTTGATACCGAGCGCACCATCTTCCCCATCCACGGGAACCCCGACTGGACCCGTGAGCTTGTGGTCACTACTATTTGGGTCGATGAGGGCCAAATCCTCAGTTGGTCCACTTATTAATTCAAGGTGTGGTTCTGCCCACGAGCCTAACGATGTTCGGTAGGGCCCCTTGGATAGTTTTGACGGTCTGGCAGCAGATGGCGACCTTTTGAGCTAGACCCCGTACATGACGCCGACGTCTTAGCAGAGTACGGAGTGTACCCGGACCCGAAGCTGAGGAGGCAATTGACCCACTAGACCTCGACACCCATGACGGTGTCGTAGACCCGGAACCCAAATAGGTAGGGGTCCGGGGTAGGGTTAGCTTAGTAACCCGCGGTTTAGCTTTTGTATATAAACTCAGCTTGTTTATAAAAGTGTTTTGGTTTGATATGTGATTGTCCCGTTTCCTATCCCATGTTGTTTGTTGTCGGGGGGATTTGTTTATTCGCTTTTGCATGTGCAATAAAATGAATGGATCGGCAACGCATCCTGGGACGTCGTAATTTTATCGACCACCGAGGGATGTGCGCGTGCTCGAGGTTTGGGGCATGACATGTATTGTGAACTTTCCTATGTAATCCATCTCAACACACCGTCCACACACATTACTCGGCAAATCCCCATTTCAAAATCACTTGTGCCACGCAAACATCAATTTGCAACAAACATCAGGAAGTCCAAGAAAGGCCATCATTGCAATATCCTCAACATCATAATGAAAACCACCAACGACCAAGCATCATTCGAGTTGTGCATGGTGAACAGAACTAAGGTCAAGTCATTAGTGACCAGTGATGCGTCTCACATATGATTCGGATGTGACTTCTAGAATGATCCATTTCCTTGTGTAGGCTTGGTTCCAACTTTGAAATAGACTTTGATCTAACACAATTAATTGAAAGACAAAGCCTTTTGGGAAATGCAAATTCCATTTGGTAAAAATTCTTTGCAAAGCAATTTTGGGTTCATATAGTGTTTGGCAAAAAAACTTTTTGCAATGGGCTTGACCGCATTTTTTACATTTTTTTTATGGGATAAGTGCTACGGAAGTCCTAAAACTTATCACGAAAAATGCAATTGAGTCCTAAAACTTGCAAAAAGAGCAATCAAATCCCAAAACTTGTCAAATTGTTTCAATCGAGTCCTAAAGTTAACACCGTCAACATTTTTAACGGAAAATGCCGACGTGGCGCGAACATGGAATTTTAAATAATTTTTCATTTCCACGTGGCTTTTTTAATTATTTTTTATTCAATTTTTTATAAAAACTAGATTTAAAAACTAAAAAAGAAAAGTTAAAATTTATTTTTAAAAATTATTTTAAAAAAAAAAGCAACTCCTCCTCGTCGCCTTCTCCCGCCGCTACCCCGTCGCCACCGCTGCCATCACTCGGAGGCCGTCGACGGTCACCGGCCCCTCGCTAACCCTAGGCGAAGGCCGGCCCACCTCGCCCGGGGCCGGGCAAGGGCCAGCCACCACTGCCTAGGGCCAGCAACCATTACCGGCCCCTCCGCGGCCGTTGTCGCTCCTCGATGATGGAGGCGGCGGCTGCCATTTTTTTTTAACTGTTTTTGTGGCACCCCTCGAGTTTAAAGAAGGGATTGAGGTCCATAGACATTTTTTTTTTTTAAGAACAGTCCCATCGGCGCGACTTATTAGCGGAAGCATAAACAAGTCTCACCATTTCTCCCTCCAATAACCATGCCAACGCAATGCACACCAACTACGCACCATAAGAAAAGATAAAGCCGAGCCACTTTTATTTATACTTTCATGATAGACTTTCTCGGGTGGTCTGACTAAAAAGAAAAGCCAAGACTTTTAGCTACACTTGGCCACAGCTCAAAAGAGATATCTCTAATTCCCTATATCGATCACGTATAATCCTCCATCTACAAGTGTCGACTATCCCAAAACGACGCTCCCACTCCTCCGCAGGCCATCACACCATCCCTGTGCATCAGGGTGAGGCGGCAACATCCCCCCGTATCACTCCGTCCACGCGGACGTGGATCGACAAGAACTCCTGGATGACCGGGCCCCTAGCCGGACCACATCACATCACCAGCACACCGAACACAGTATGAATGTCAAAACCAGGGATGGTAGTACTATCAAGCCCCATACAATCGACCTCCACATCAGATGGAAGCCGTAAAAGATACCCTGCGTGACCGGAGGGAGGGGCATCTTTCCTAATCTGAAATGTTGGTCCCCGGAGGGGCAGCAGCCCTCCCGGCGGGTAAAAGATCCATTAAAAACTACTCAATGCATCACACAATACAATCATAACACCATATACAGTACATATCAATTCATGCATCCAAGCATAACTTACCTCGTAGCCATGCATATGTCATCATACCATATGTGCATACACCATCATGCACTCATCATCAAGTATTCATGCATATCCACACCTCATGTGCACTTACCATGTGCACTCATACACATCATATCATACAGTCATGCGTACATGTCACCATACCATGCATGATTCAATTTCCACTTTATCTTTCAATTAGGTCACCACATTTTTTCTTTCCGGGATCGAATTGCATCCCACATTTTATCACTCGCACCCCATCTTGGCATCGCGAGAAACCTCCGGCACACACCACCGGGCATCCGGCACCCCACATTCCGGGCATCTCGTATCCCAACGGCATCACGAGGCATCCCCAGGCACAAACCTCCGAGGCTTCCGGCACCCAACCATTCCAGGCATCTCGAAACTCCCGAGGACATCCGGGCATGTATCATAATACAATCGGGCATCGGCACCCCCCATTCGGGGCATCCCCACTCCCAGGGCATTATCGGCTCACTTCCAACAGTCTCCTCATTCATCATAATTCATATTCACCAATTTATGTCTCACAATCAACATGGCACATGATGTAATGGCAACAAAGTCAAATTCAGCTTTTGGTGCTATATGCAATGCCGAATATCATCACATGTGCAGCAAGATTTAATCACTTACAACAATACAATTTATGGGGCTCATGCAAAACAGAATAGTCAATACATTACAGCCTTTGAAATCCGCACAATCCAGCTTGCACAGTTTTAGAAAATATTTCCATTAAATACCCAAATGACCTTTAAAATTTATGAAATTCGAACATGTGATAGTCAAGACATATAGGCAGACATTTCGTGAAGAACACTGCACCAAAAGACCCTCATATCATGCGGTATAGACTGAGCATCACAGCACCATTATCATAACCA
Organism: Eucalyptus guilfoylei; assembly: GCA_016097605.1. Taxonomy (NCBI): domain Eukaryota; kingdom Viridiplantae; phylum Streptophyta; class Magnoliopsida; order Myrtales; family Myrtaceae; genus Eucalyptus; species Eucalyptus guilfoylei. The sequence continues at coordinate 26,781,779 of CM027864.1, read as the reverse complement.
CTTAACTTGCACAGTTTTCGAAACATTTTCAGTTGAATAGGTAAATGAACTTCAAAAATTATGAAATCTGACTATGTGGTAGTAAAGACCCCAAGGTAGATTTTTCATGAAGGAGTCAAAATCAGATTCGTCCTAGATAATTAAATATAGGCGGTTAAAACTTCTGTTCCTAGTACCGAAATCTCCAGATTCAACACCCTCCGGAAAACCACGATTTCACCTACCTATCCTTGTTGGTTTTCTCTAAATTTTTTATATGTTAAAACTCAGGATGTCCTTTACATCTTTTGTTAAGAAATCGAAGTGAAATTTCAACAAAAAGATAGCCTTACAGTCCATGCATTCATCAAAGGTAGTTACCGAAATTTCCAGATCCAGTCTCTCCGAAAAATAAAGATTTCACCCACTTATACTTGTTCGTTTTGTCCCAAATTTGAGTATGTTATATTTCAAAAGTCCTTAACAACTTTCACTGGAAGTCAAAGCCAAAATCCAACTCGAACGTCACATGCAAGCCACTAGAACATTCAAGGTCAAGCTGTTTTCTCAAGAACAGTTTACTAGTTTTTTTTTTTTTTTTTGAATACCACTCTTAAAACGTCCGTTTTTTCACACCCTAAACAATCCGAAATTTGTCATCACTCGCTCATACACTCTAGGAACAACATGCAAGAGTAGATTAAGGATCCCAACTTGCCTCTAAACTGAGCAAACAGCGAGCACACGGCGACTGGACACAGCGGCGGACGACGACGGACGCACGGCCTCTCCTCCTTTCCTCTTCTCTTCTTCCTTTCTTCTTTTCTTTCTTCTCTTTCTCTCCTCTCTTTCTCTCTCAGACGAACCTCTCTCTCTCTCCCTCTCTTTCTCGCTTAAACCGGCACCATCTTCCCCTAATTTCTTCCCCTCAATCATTAGTCATCATTAGGTATGCATGGGTGACACTTGGCAATTTCTTTGGGACAAATGGGGGAGGACATGCAAAACCGGTCTCTTCCCCTCCCCTTTGCACGGTCGACAGCCCTTTCATGGGCTTTTGGGCCAGCCATCTTGGCCCATCTTAGGCCCAACCCTCTTGGGCCTAAGACCCAAGCTTAATTAACCTAAGATTAAACCTTTTTTTTTAAAACTAATTAAATCCCCATCAAATCAAAATACTAAATTGCAAATTAAGATAACTATACACTTGCAATTATAAATCCATAAGTTCAATTTATAATACATATGGCCAAAAATAGAACTTTCTTTCTCCAAAATTTATCCATTAAAAGCTTGGCCATAAATCTCATTGCAAATCATGGATCAAAAGGCTACAAAAATACAATAACGGTATTTCCATCGCCTATCCATGGCTCATGGCATATTTAGGGATTTTCATGAAATCCTAGGATGCCACAGTTTTGTTTTTAAAATAAAATTTTAACTTTTCTTTTGTAATTTTTAAATTTAATTTAAATAAAAAAACTAAAAAATCACATGGAAAATAAAAATTAATTTAAATGCCACGTCGGCATTTTCCGTTAAAAAAGTCAATAGAATTAACTTTAGGACTCGATTGAAACAATTTGACAAGTTTTAGAACTTGATTGTAATTTTTGCAAGTTTTAGGACTCAATTGCATTTTTCATTATAAGTTTTAGGACTCTGAGCACTTATCCCTTTTTTTTTATTGAAAAAACCTTAAACTCTTAGCTAGAGCTAACGAAGAGCTTAGGCCACCCTAGAGCGACCCTCGACAATGGTTAGGCGACCCTAGGTGAGGGTCGCCTGAGGTCACATAACCCAAGCGACCATCGCCTAGGGTCACACAACCTCAAGCAAGGGTCGCCTAGATCATGTAAACCTCGCTACCCTTCATCGGCTAGATTTAGCCGCATCGGCCTTCACCAGCCACCCTTACACAAAGAAGATGAACAATTACAAGGAAGGGCAAAATCAAAAAACTAAATAATTGGTTAGGTAGTTTTGGAAGGAAAAAAATATTTTAATCCTAATTTCAATATTCCATAAATGCTACTTTAGAAGGCTGGTTGAGAGTAGCTTTAGGCTTTCATCATTCCTAATGCCAACATTTGATCGAAAGCTACTTCAAATGTTTGTGAAACACTGCAGCATTTCCCCAATGGGCCTTGAAAGCTAAAAGCTTCTTGGGAAAACTGAACCAAATACCCCTTAGTAGAACCGTGTTAGTGAGATCTTCAAAGTTATTGTAGATGTATCATATTTCAATTCCATAATAATGAAATCTATGTTTTATTCTCAATAATCTAAAATATTTTTCATTAATTTAAGATTTTGAAAATTTATTTTGGAACTAACTGGAATTTTTCTAAAAAATAATATAAAAAATTAACAAATTTCTAGCAACGATTGTTGTGGGCTAACATGGTGAATGCTTGTGCCTAGCGTGGAACGAACCTATGACTAGCTCGACATATAAAATAAAGATAAGAACAGTAAGAGTACCATAATTTTCATACGATGCTTACTTGAGTACTAAAACTTTTTTTTCACTTATTTAAGTGTCACAAATTTGAAAAATCAATCACTTAAGTACCATATGGCATTAAAATAACATTAAACAAGCCAGCGTGTCTCGCCGGCAAGTTGAGTTAGCAAATGAGATGCCAAACGACGTTGTTCACCCATCTAATTATAAGAACCCTTGACTTACTTCACAAATTAGGGCAAAATCCAATTTTCATCTTCATGAACCCTAACCCTACCTTGGACCTGCAAACTCTCCTCAAATTGGGGCAAATCATCTCATCAACCTTACAATGAGGAGCAAAAATAGGAGAAGTGGCTCACGACTTTTTGAACAAAGCGAGGATGAAAGTCAATGTCTTTGCTTTTATGCACTATGAAGTCCAACAATGATGCAGGCATGGGCGAGTGATTCCGAGAACGGGGGATTTTAGGGGTTAAGTGTATGGGAAAAGGTGTGTTTAAAATGGTCGTTGAAGGATGAAATGCAAATGCAAGATAGAATATGATTGTCACTAAGGTCTAAAGGATGCCCACCAACTAAGAAAGAAAATCAGGATAGATGAAGTTCACCACCAAGGCTTAATGGACAAGCAACTTGCCAAGAATAAAGGACTTTGGGATAGAGAAGCTTACCACCAAGGTTTAAAGGAAAACCACCAACCGAGGATAAAGTGCTTCTTTGCTTACTATCAAGGAGAAATCCACTCTCCAAGGATAAAGAGATGGAAATAATAGTTATCCACTCTCCAAACATAATCACTCAATAAGAGAAAAATCTGATGTATTTTCATTCAACAAAATTATCTAATCTTACAATTGAGAGGTTTCTTCTATTTATAGGAGAGATGATATCTATGGAACTACTAAAACATTTAAAGACATGGGAACTAGAAAGCGTTAATAACCTAGGAACTCAAAACTTTGACTCTTAAAACTTAGATAACAATAAAGACCTATAGAAACTTAGACATACATTTAATAACATAGGAACTTATATTCTTGACTTTTCAACCTTGTGCCTTATCTTCAAAATTCGTCCATCATCCTTGAGCAGAATATATCAATCTTAAAAGTTCATCAAATACCTACTGATTTAGCCTATAATAGCCTCCATGGATATATTATTGAATATCTTCGATTTCAGCAACTAATATAGTGAATCGAGAATCAGTAACTCTTTAATTGTCGATAACTCTATAATCTTCCATAACTCTTTACTCGGTAACCACATCAATAGCCGTTTTCTTGGTAAATTTATTAGGAAATGGATCAGTACCTCTTTAATCAGAAACTTCATTTGTCACGCCATGATCCTCGAGTGCGTGCCCATCTCTCGTAGTCAATAAAATTTGCGACTTCCGGACGAGTCGCCAACCCCCGTCATTTTATTGCACATGCGAAGCGAATAACAAATCCCCTGACAGTAACCATCTCGGGATAGAAAAGTAGGACAACAGATTCACAAACAAAACATGCTTTTATACACATACTGAGTCATGTACAAAAGTCTACAATCAAAAGACTTCAAAAGATCAACTCTCAAAAGAAGCTGTCCTATTTGACCTACACTTTAGATCACCTCGTTCGGCTCCCGTGTCCTTCACCCTACAATCCTAAAAAAGTTGAGCTCATGACGGGGTGAGATATAAATCTCAGCGAGTTCACGCTTTAAACCCCAATTAGGAAGGTAATACGCCTAGGGCGTCCTACCCACACAACCCCACATCCATATAATCATAGAGACTTACCCCGTTTCAGCTCCTCGCTGCAGGTCAGCACAGTTCATATCACAACCATATGCATCTAGTAATTTCACACATCAATTAGAACGTCTAAATCAATCACTTGCTCACACAAGCAAGAACTATCGACACACATCAGTCCATCAATTCAATCATAGGGTCTGATTATAGGCCAAATCGTTATGACACGTCCCATTCCATGCCACACAATTTTGTCCCATAATCCGGCGCATCAATTTCACTCAACATGCGTTCGAATTGATTATTACTACCCGCATAGGCGCTTTTACCCGACACATGCCGGGGATAGGTAACGTCCACCGACACACACACCGAGGACAGGTTACATCCACCGACACACACCGGGGATAGGTAACGTCCACCAACACACACAAGGACAAGTAATATCCACCGACACACACCGGGGACAGGTAATATCCACCGACACACATCGGGGATAGGTAACGTCCACCGACACACACCAGGGATGGCTAACATCCACCGACACACACCGGGGATGGGTTTTCTTAACTAGCACATGATCATTCAATTTCGGCCAAGGATATTGTACTTTGCACTCACATGCCTCAATTAAGATAACGACCTTGGCATATTTTCTTCTTATTAAAAACATCGAGTGAAAATATCGTGTGTGGGTACACGGCGGATCGAACCGAAAAATTGATATCTTCCTTTTTAAAATAACACTGTTTTATATAGTATATAAAACCATTTTCGTGTTAAAACCCAACGCTTGAGATTTTCTGAATAAATATTGGAAATTCACAAATTTTGGAATAATTGACCAAATTTCCAATCAAGACTCAATTTTCACAAATTAACATCCAATTGCATAAACTGAACACACCGTTGCAATCAGCACGAAATTCCGGTCACCGACTATCCTAATCTAATTTCTGGAAAATATTAAATAATTCAATAAATTACAAAATAATTCAATAAATGTAATTAAGTAAATAAATAAATTGTGATTAATTAAACTGAACTACTTAATTAACCTAACCATGCAGACACCTGATCAATCAGGTCAACCTTAGCCTCCTTCATGTAGCCAAAACTCCAAAACCCCCTTTTAAAAATAAACTTGGCACCCCCCTTTTTTTTGTTCAAAGTCTCCGAAATAAATTAGTACGGGGTCCCGTATTTGAAATTAACCCACCAAACTTTGCACCACCTCATACAAAACCTCCTCGTTTTCTTGAGCACATAAAACTTGGCGTCCAAACCCGACACCATATTTCTTTTCTAATTTCTTTTCCAAACACCCCTTTTTGGAACTAAACTTTAGTAACCCCTCTTTTTTTTTTTTTTGTTCAAGCCTTTGGAAATAAATTCGTAGGTGCTCACATATTCAAAATTAATCCGTCAAACTTTGCACACACCTAGCTTAAAACCTTATTGTTTTATTGGGCAAATAAGTTTTGGTGTCCGGACCCAACACCTCATTTATTTTCTATTTAATAGTCCAAAAGGCCTTTTTGCAATAGTAATAAACCATCAACATAGAACAACCATTCATATAACCTCATGCGTAAGTCCTAAGCAAGCCAAAATTCAACCACGTCACCAAATACACATGATTCAGCAAGCACTACACCAAGAACGACAACAAAATCACAACCGATCCCAAATGGCTGAAACCGGGCCACTCGCATGTCTCCAAGTTTAAATCCAGAAACCTAATCAAACGAGCTCAGAAAATTCCCAAATTTGAATATGTTATAAAGGACACATAAATGAACATTTTTTTATGAAGACACCTTAACCCAGATCTTTCTAGATTCGGCCCAGTAAATTGCTCAATCTAGTACAAAAACTATGTCCATTTTCAGAAAGTCTGTTTTCTAAAACCAGTTTAGTTCGAGATCCAAAACTTGTCCATTTGATCTGAAATTTTATTATGTTAAACTAGAAGATGTTACAAACAACTTTTGTGAAGAAACCATTTTGAAATTAGAAACTTAAGAGTTGATAAAAACCCCTAGAATCCCAAAAGGTCACAAATTCCAGCATAGTCCGAGATTCTGTTTGCAAATGACGGAGCTGATATCTCCTTCTTTCAAATCCCTAAAAATCTTGAGAAACATATATGTTATAACTGAAGATGTCTAAAAAATTTCTCATGAAGGAAGCAGCCTCAAAATCGCAACACATTTCGGTCCACAAAAATGGCAAACGACAAGGGTCCAGGAATCCGAACCGCAGAAAGTCCACTGAATTGGACTAGTCCATCCTCAACGGTGCTAATCTCACTAATTAGATAAAAACTAATCCATTCTAAGGCTAATCTAACCATTCTAGATTATCACTAATCTATTCTTAAGCTAATCTAAAAAAACCCTTAAGCATAATTAACCTCATAAGTAAGGTTTAATGGTAAACTCACTAGTTTAGCGGTCCAGTGAGTCCACGGCGATGGCGACGCGACGGTGAGTGAAACACAAGCCCACGGAGACACCAAGGGAGGCTCGGACGATGCTGAAAACGGCCCCACAAGTTTCTGCCCTTAAACTGAAACGCGGTTCTGCTTTGGAGTTGGAGAGGCTGGATCGATGGGCTAGTGGCGAGCTGAACGAGCGCGTCTAGACGGCGCTGGCGCCGGGTGGTAAAGCTGAGGCAGTAGACGTGGAGTTGCTGTTGTATGGTGATGATGAAGTTGCTGTGTTGGCGCAGGCAAAGCGAGCGTTGAAGATGGAGTGCGGTGGGATGATGTGGGCGTGAGGCAACCCCAAAAGAAAGGAAATGAAGAACTGCAGAAGGAGGGATGGGTTGCTTCGGCTGAGGAGGTTATGCACGTAGGGGGATAAGGGAGGGAAAAGAAAGGGGAGAGAGGAAAGAGAAGAGATAAGGGAGAAAGAAAAAGCAAAGGAAGAAGATGGGCAAAAGGTGGTCGGCAGCCAAGGGAGAAGAACGCAAGCAATGGGGGATAGAAATTCCACAAGAAATATCTAAATTCATCATTGATTGGTCTCACAAGTCTTCAAGCTCATCCCTTTGGTCTCCCAATTACTTTCTTGAATATAATTTCCCTAATTAAATCCATTTTGGGCAGCAAAATACTCATTCAACCCCCCATCCGAATTTCACCTTTATTTTCCGATTTGTCCGAAAACTGATTTTTCGCAAAATTCCCGGCTCGACGGAATTTTCCCGAAAGATGAGACGAGGTCCTAAAAATGAGTCGTGACACGATCAAACGTCCGAATCCCGAAGTCGAATTCAATTTCGTGGTTAAAATCAACCGAACGCGATTTTAGCGCCACCTAACCTACTGGGTAGCTTTTAGGGATTTTAGCTCGTTTGACCCATGGTCAATGATTTCGATCCACGTTTGTGTATCTCCAACTCGTAGTCGACTCTCGATTGACGTAAAAATCGCAAGGTTTCAATTACGTGTCCCGGGTGCACTATCGATAGAAAATCGGGATATAGCCGTTTGACGCGAATATCGCAATCATATGGAACCACCCGCTATTCGACTACGTGTTTCCGTTGAATCGACTTATATCCGATGTCAACTCGATTATACGGTTTCATATTGACCTTTGCCTATTATCAAGGTCGAACAATCGATTTCGATCGAATTCTCAAGTCTACCACGTTAATTACTTAACGGCTTCACCCAATAGTTCAGTTAACTCGAGAGTGATCAGCTATGAGAAAAAGGACCATGGGCGCGTCAACGAAATGCCCATTTAATATATTCAGGACGGGATCGAAATTCAGGATGTCACATCATTCTCAACTTATTGTAGCATGTTATGCCCAAATTGTGTCTTGGCTTGAATGAGCATTGATAGTGTTGAGATGATTGATGGAGTTAAGTCAGATGGTCCCGCATCAAGTAGTAAATTGCTTAGACGAAAGATAATCCTAGGAGAAGGTTTCATGGATGCACCAGGTATAGAGAAAGCTTCAATTGTGGATATTCTAAGTGGGTTAATGTAAATTTTTTTAATCGAGCAAGGAAGATGATCATGGAGCTCCTTCAAAGATGACATGAACCTCTGCCTATATTGAAAGATGAGTTTGACGATGCCAACACTATGCAAGTAGAAATTAAAGGTCTAGAATATTTGGTGAACTATTTGAAGAAGGAAGTTTCAATGATGAAAATTCAAAGAAATATTTATCAAATGTTATTTGTTTTATTTTTGTTGAGATTGGTTTGTTGTCATATATAATCCTAGTAGTGACAAGAAGCTATTGAGTCTATCATAGTTGAAGAATAATGAAGTGTGCTATTATATTTGATGCAATAAATATTAATTATTGGAATGTTTTTATGTTGGAGTATTGTTACAATGACAATTTTGTGTATATGAGTTGAATGGCATGGTTTATGTCTACTTGAAGATTGAATGGCCTAGTCAATTTTGGTGAAAAGTGTTTTATGATGCAATTTGTGCATTATTGTTGATTTATACAAAAGATAGATGGTTTGCAAGCGATAGCATCTATAGCAAAAGTAGAGATGGTCCGGCATTTTCTGCTTATTTTTTGTTTTTCTTTATATGATGTTGAAGGAGAGTTGAAGTTCCAATAACTTTATGAATAATCGTTTTGAGTGCCACAAAATTCTTTTAAGTAAACACTTTATTTCATCAACTTTTCAAAATTTACAACTTAGGTTCCTTAACTTTTTAAAAGTAACTGCTTGGATTCCTCAACTTTTTAATTAAGTTGTTGGTTTCACTTTTCTCAAACACATCCTATAATAGCTTAAGCAATATTATCTCATTCTTATTGTCCTGGAACAACATATTAAAGAAGAATTATTCCACAAATGCTGTCAGTCTTGGCATGGTTTAACACCAAATAGCATTACACTAAACACAAACATTACACCAGGAAAATCATGGTCTTTGATATCAACATCAATGTTATTATATTCAAGATCGAAACAACATTGTTGTTAAGTACATCTCCATCCAAAATGCAACAATAATCTCAAATAACTAACAACATTTCTCCTAAACACATTACTAGTCAAAATGCTGCAATAATATTAAACACCTAATAGCAGTGCTGCTAATCACATCACCAATCAAAATGCAATAAAAATCTCAAAAGCCTTACAACAAAATCCTAAAAGATATTGACACCTAATAACAAACATAAAAAGACGGCCTCCTCCCATCAGTCAAGCTAAACAATCTGGTCACTTCCTTTTTCTTCAAATGGACTCTTCATATGATTCATGATTTCTGCACTCTTCCGCACTGGAATTCTAAGTACATCATTCACTCATGTTCCTTTTCTTGATGTCTCATCTTTTGGAGGATCAATTCTTTTCCTTAGAGTTCATGTGTTTCGGTGTTGTCTCTTGTTGAACTTTTTGTGATTGGTGTTGGCATTGTAACAATAGACTGCGATGCTCTAAGATCATTCAATTGAGATGGAGCTTATGTTGAAAAAAAATTTAGTGCCTATTTTCAAGCTGTCCTCTATACCATTTGTTTTGAAGCAGCCATTGGCTACTACTTTTTTTATTGTGCTCGAGTTACCAATGATTAGTTTATTAGTATTTGCCCTTAGCTTCTTCTTGCAGATGTAGCCAATTCTTAAATTGGTCCTCTTTGAGATATCAACACTACAAAACTTTTTTCAGGCTACAACCATATAAACTTGATTAATTACCATGTAAATAAAATTGAATACATTAAATGCATAAAGACTAAAAAACTGTTATTCAAAACTATCATGTTAGTATTTACGTCTGTAAATAATCCATAACCATATTCTTTTATCCTTTTCCTGATTGCAACATATGTATGTTGTAGTTCAAAATTTTCAGAAACCTCTTCAATTGTTCTATTTCTAACCTGTAAAATGACATAATAGAATGAATTTATTGTACCAAAAAGTACATACAACAACAATGAAGTACCTCTGTTGTATACTATTGGACTTAGTTGGCCTTGTAAATCATGCATCATTGATTTATGTATTGCTCTGACATGCCACTGTATCATTGGCTTGTGTTGGCACCTACTGTTATTGCTTATTAGTTAAACAACTAGTCTTATTGTGCCCTTCGCTATAGCAATGTAAGCATCAAATCATTCGACAATCTTGCTCATTCTATCACTACTACTCTCAATTTCTTGCATTTCCCTTTTCTTTTTAAGCCTGCCAACTTGCTTTTTTAGTGGTAAATGTTTTGAGATTAATGGTTTATTTTGTTCCAAAACTTCCTACTTCTCATAGGCTGCAACAAAATACTTGCTTTTCTTGTAACAATCTTCTACGTAATCCTATAGATTGAATTGTTTCAATTGGATGACACAAATTACATATGAACAAGGTAATCCAATCAATTGCCATGCTAGATAAGAATATTTTTCTCTCTAAATGGATAGCATACTTATCACCATTATAAATGATCTCATGTCCATCGTCCCTATTCCAAATTGGATGACAAAACCTACTAGCAGCAATGTTGTCTTCCAAATTCTTTACAATCTTAGGCTCATATTGTTTAGGCCGCTTTGAACATTCAACTCTCTATCTTTGTAGTCTCGTCATAACCATAATTCTAATATTTTCAAGCATACTAACAACTGATTTGCACTTGGCTTCTATAATCCTAACATTGAAAGCCTCGTCAAGTTTGTTATCAACGCTATTGCGCTTGAATTCTTCATTGAAAAAAAAAAAGCCATACACCAATGGTTTGCTTCAGTTTGGAACAATGCTTCACAAGCTTCAATTGACAAGGAATTTAGAGCTTCTTTGTGAATTATGAAATTGTCATATTTGTGCTCTTTGTAATCAACAAAAATTGCTTCTACAATTGATCACCTCTATGTTTCTTTACCCAATTTGCATATATATACTGAGCACACATTATATGCTTAGCATACTACATTAATTTGGTTATGGCTGGAGCAAGTATTTACAAAACTAGCAAACATTTACAAGTTACATGAATGATATGAGCAAGACAATACTTCAACAAATACATTTTGTTGATTGCTCATGAATGTCCAACCTTTTCTATCAGTTAATCTTAAATCAGCCATCAATTTTTTTAGAAATTAGGACCAATTGTGCTTGTTCTCTACTTTTACTACAACCCAAGCTATTAGAAACATTTGGATGTTTCCATCCTTTCCAACAACAGCCAATACTTCTTCATTGCATAACCATTTCAAAAAACATCCATTTAATCCTACCACCTTTATACAACCAGCAAAAAAATCCATTCTACATGCATCAAAGCATATGTACGTTTTACAAAATTGTGTCTCATGATCAGGTAAAGGCTTCTCACAACCTTTACATGAATTCTACTATGTGAATTTTGAAGCCTACATTCCCTAGCATAGTCCCAAATCTTTGCATACTCTTCTTTGAGTATACTCATCAATGTACTCATCACCTTGTACTTCACCCTTTTGCACTGATTATTAGAAACGTTAACACCTAATTGCTCTTTCATTAGCTATTTTGATTGAGGACTTTTTATTTCTAGCATTGTTTTGATGACATTGAAGAAGTATTTGACCAACCACACACTAGTCTCTCTTTTATTATTAAACACAATACAATGGTTATGCTTCTTCTGGAGTGATTGGATATGGAATAACACTCTTTTTACTTAATGACTATATGTTCTCTATATACAATTGTCTTGTACACACTTCACTCTAACAAAATTGCTGATATTTATAATGAATTTAGCATTTCTTTGTTGAGTGATTGAGTACTTGATAATAGCATTTCCAAATTACTTGGCATCATCAAATGTCATCAATACGGAAAATTTAGGATTCATATAAGTTGAATCATAAAAAAGGATACTAAATTCTTCAGCTATGCTGCACTATACCATCTTCATCAACATCCTCTAAGTTGCCGTCGTCATCACAACCACTTTCATCGTGATTAGTATCATCACTATTAGCCATAGGAGCTCCTTCATCCCTATTTACTAAAATGCCTCATTTACTACCCCAAATGATGCTTTTCTCTCTTCTTGAAATGCCCTTACTTTTTCCCTTACTTATGCAATGTCCTCATCATGAACATCATTTGTGCAAATGGTATGCACCAATGTCACGTCATTTTCATCATTGGAGAATGTAATTTCCCAAGAGCCTTCACCATCAGATATGTCACCGATATTCTTAAGTTGCTCAAATTGCTTTAACACATGAGCTACATGTAAAGCCTTGATGTCATCTTTTTTCATATTTCCTTCTAAAACAACTCCATCACTAGCTTGGCTTTCAATATCAGCTTTTAACACTACTGACTCATTTTCATCACTCTAATGTTCAACATAAACATAAGCATCATGATCATAAAGATAATGATAAACAAGATCCCTCACATGATTATTATCATAAAGATATCTCAAAATATCCTTAAGACTCTTACCAAGTATGAGATAATGCAATTGCGCTATTTTGCATCTCAAGTGATCTACTATATCCTTTTTAAAGCTTTTACATGATAGTTTATTGAGACTAACAAGGACAACTACGACTTATCCACCAACATATTCTCACTCTTCCCCAATAACAAGCTTTACACCGTGACAAACTTTAATGGGTGCACTAGTATCGCACATGTTAAGACTACACCCAACACAATAAAAGTTATTTTTGCACTATTGGGCCATAACCTAAACAAACAAGAATGGCAATAAGTCCCCACAACTCAAGCAAATAAAAATAGAAATCGATCCCCACAATCACATTAAATAATAAATTTGAGTATCGGTCAATAAACACAAAATGACAAAATCCAATGATAAATAAGCTAAAGCACTCAGCTTTACACTCTGGCATCAAACCCTTATATTTTCCCTCTAAGATTTCGCCTTTTTCCACACTTTTACACTCTGTCAAACAACACTAAATTGAATAAGTATTCTCTCACTTCGTCGGTTAGTCAAGACAAATTCACAAATCACTAACCTTTACTCTCTGTCAATCAAGATTCATCACATGACAAGCCCTAACTTTTCCTTCCACCCAAGCTATCCCTTTTTTGGCCTCTGTCCAACGAGAGAGGATGATGAGCAATAGCAAACTCGAAGGCCTAGTTTGTGATTATAAAGAGAAATCGATTTGGGATTTTGGGCATACTGAGATTCAAACACAAACAAAAGGAAGAGAGTGTTAGTGAGGGATCAAGAGAGAAAACGAAGATGGAAACTTCAATTTTGCGATTAGAGAAAGAAAGGTGGAAGATGCTGTGCAAATGAGAAGTCCCATGATGTTGTTTCAGGCTGCTATACACTTAGAAACGATGGTGTTTCCGTTAAAGATAGATTGTGACATATCTTATTAACATAAAAAACGACGTCGTTTCTCTTCAAGTGTACAAAAGTTTTCATGTAGGAATTCAACTTATTTTATAAAAATCCATGTCGAAATGAGAAATCAATTTAAAAAAAAAAATAGGATACTTTGCCAGAAATGGCACTTAAGTGAGCAATTTTACTACGATATAGTACTTAAGTGAGCAAAAAAAAAAAAAAAATTGGCATTCAAGAAAGCATCATTCAGAAGTTTAGACACCCATACTACTCTTACTGAGAGTGAGCATGGTTAAAAGGGAGAACCTGAAACCCAAGAACCGTACTAAAGGGAACCTATAGGTTCCAAGTTTCAAGGTATGTAAGGTAAATTCCAGATTCCAAAAAATAAAATAACTTGTTTTACTAGTAGGTTCTAAGTTTTCAGTTGGAGGAACATGGAACATAAAACCTGTATCCTGTAACTTGGAATCTTGAACAAGTTTTAATATTGTTCTTGGTTCATGCCTTTACGTGATCTTGCAATATTCCATATTGTTCGATGATGAGTGTCTAATCTAGAAGCACTAGTCGAGCTTCCATTTTAAGACTAAGACTTTCGCTTTATTAATATTCATATTTTTCATGTGTCTTTATGATCAATGAATTGTAGCAGTAAGTGGTGGTCAATAAAAATTCTAATTTACTACAATCGTTCAATTAATAATATATGGAATTTAGGCAAACCTTGAAACCGACCTTAGAACTTGTGACAGGATAGGTTCTAGGTTCTAGGGTATACATGGTAGGTTTTAGGTTCCAAAAAATGAGAAATTTGTTCCAACAAATAGGTTCCAATTGAGACAGAACCTTGTACTTAACTCTGAAACCGCTTACTCCTAGTTCTTACCCCCATAAAATATTATGTTAAGTACTATCTCAAGTTTCCTAATGACACATCACGTAGTCAATGAAAGACAATAATGTGCAAAATAAAGTGGCAACGAATGGAAATTTGGGTACCGCCTTTTATTATAAGTTGAAAGGTCATGATATTTTTAAACAGCTATTTATCTCCATCAATTATATAAAGTCAAAAGTGACTAATGACATCTTCTCACTAAACCTGTGGGACGAAAATTAATTTTTGATGCATTTAGGGGAATGGGTACAAGTCAGTTGAGTAAAACAACATTGATGGCAACCCATCCTATGTAATTGGCAATCCTATGCATCGGGTTCATATGGATAACAATAAGTCACTTGTTGTTCTAATGATGCACTATTAAAAATTATTGTCCTCTTAAGGTGAGAAGAGGGCAAACCTGCAAGAAAGAAGATGTCGAGCTGCTTTTTTGAATTTCATAACCATTATTAGTGGTGTATTAAATTGAAGACTACACTTAATGAAATCACCTATATAAATGTGGAGTGGGGCAACTCCTATAAGAATTTTTGGCGAAAATCTTTAGAGCACTTATGAATAAACCAAGCAAAGCATGGCCTTTTATCGCTAAACTACACCGAACAACAAAGTTAATGGAAGTACAATGTGATTGGTAGAAAATTATAATTCACAAAAAGAAATTATTTATTTATAGAAGTTTCAAACTTCGCCAATGATTTTATGAATTATATTTCATTGTTTCTAGGGGCTAAATTCATAGCCTAACAAGCACTAATTCCAATGCATTATACTCCAATAACCCAACAACATTATTATTATTTTTATTATTTTCAAAATCTTTTGAAATATGTAGGAGATTGTTGAATATTTCAATAGTTTTTGAAATATTTACAATAATAGCTTTGATAAAAGTTATGACTACATTGAAGGCCGTTATTATTTTAACGGTTATATAACAACTTTTTAACCGGTTTATATAACGGTTTTTGATCACTTTATAATGTTTATTTTTATTTCTCAAATAAACCCTCCATTGTTCTACAATGACTCTATAATGATTTCTTAACGGGTCTATAAAGGTCTCTTAACAACTCGTTTTGTCAAAATATAAATATAAAACGTCAAAAACGATCTTGATATATACACTAAATGAAAAAGAATATCCTTTATCTTAAAAAATCTTTTCTTTCATTTTTCTTTTTCTAGGTTAAACACATCATTGTTTCTGTTTCTTTTTTAATATTCAATACAAAACATAAAAGATTTGTTATATCTTGGGAAAATAGCCACTAAAGCTGTCACATCAAGTTTAGTACTTCAAGGGTCCTTAAGGATAGTGCTTGTACGCCTTAGACAAATTTATTTATTTATTTATTTATTTATTTATTTATTTATTTATTTATTTATTTATTTATTTATTTATTTATTTATTTATTTATTTATTTATTTATTTATTTATTTATTTATTTATTTATTTATTTATTTATTTATTTATTTATTTATTTATTTATTTATTTATTTATTTATTTATTTATTTATTTATTTATTTATTTATGTTCATCATTTTTTTCCAATATTATTTGTGCTTTTTCAAACTATTGGTGGTGTTGTTGTCTTTATACAGAATGGTCTTTCAAGACACCGATACTAAAGCGCACATCACCTTTTTTGTGCGACATCCTAGATTTTCAGTCACCATTTTCTATTGAATAAATCGGGCATTTCATCAACACCTGTATATAAAATTTTGATCTGGTGATCACTCGATAAGCTAGACTATCCAAGAAAGTCATTCTGAGGAATTTGAATCTGATAGACTTGAGAATTCAACCGGGGAACTAGCTTTTCGAGCCGTGCTCATCTTTAGAGGCCATTCACGACCGCGATATAAAATCGATTTAAGATTAGAGATAGGTCGATTTGGTAGAGATGTGTGGCTAATCGTGGGTGACACCACTAAATTGGAAAATTCTCGTGGTAGGACTAGACCTGATTTTTCTATCGTTTTGGTACCTTGTGTCTGTATTTGAATCCTTGAGATTTTAACGACAACCAAGAGTCGCCAATGTGTCAAGTGGGTTCAGTGTCGCCCACAAGTCATTTGCACTAAAAATTTTGAAAACTCGAAAAAAAAACGCGTTGAAATTAACCGTGAATTTGAATCCGATCATTGAAGATTTTTTCATGTCACAATAAATTATATTTGAAAACTAAAACCCGAGACTTTTTTGGGAAAAAGTCGTCTAGGTTTTTGTCAAAAAGCTGTATCCGTTTTTGATCGAAAAATTGGGAAGCAAGTGGATTGTATGGTGAGGAAAAATGCCGAGATGACCGTTGATGGGTTGATTGGATTTATTGAAGCCAAATGGGATTGAATTGAGAGAAAGATCCAAGTCCAATTGAAGCCAAAATTTGTGAAATTCATAACTCCCCCACCATGACTTGTGGACCATCTAAGTAGGCTTCTAGAAGGAATTAGTGCTGGAAAATTCCTGTGCAAGCCAGCCAAGCTTAGTGGACAAGTTCAAGGGGACAAGCTTGTGGAAAAACAAGCCAAAGTGGCCGGGACATCGCTGGTACAAGAATTTCCAAATGTATTCCCAGGAAGGAATTGCCAAGATTCTTTTGCAAAAAAGAGTAATTGAGTTTGTGATCGAGCTAGCACCGGGACAGAGCCAATCTCTAAGGCTCCTTACTAGATGGCGTATTTGAGTTGAAGGAATTGAAAGTGCGGATCGGGAGTTATTGGATAAGAAGATTCATTAGATCCCAAAGTGCATCACCTTGGGAGCACCCGTTCTATTCGTAAAGAAAAAGATGGTTAGATCATCTTTTGTGCATCAACTATCGGCAACTCAATCGTGTAACGATCAAGAATAAATATCCACTCCCAGGATCAATGATTTATCGATCAGTTGCAAAGGAGCGTCGATATTCTCGAAGATCGACTTGAGGACAGGATATCATCAGTTAAGGATCAGGAAAGAAGACATTCCTAAGTCAGCATTTCGTACTCGATATGGTCACTCTGAGTTCACAATGATGCCATTCGGGTTAACGAATGCTCACTTTCTTTCATGGATTTGATGAACCAAGTATTCAAAGAATATCTACATCAGTTTATGATCATATTCATCGATGATATTCTGGTGTATTCGAGGAGTTATGAAGAGCATGAGAGTCATTTAACACTAGTGCTACAGACGCTGAGAGTTCATCAGTTGTATGCCAAGTTCAACAAGTGCGAGTTTTGGTTAACTCGTGTTTGCTTTCTTAGGTCACGTGATTTCAAAGAAGGGGAATCTCCGTGCACCCAAGCAAGATTGAAGCCGTGATTAATTGGCCAAGACCGACTACAGTGACAGAGGTCAAAAGTTTTTTGGGTTTGGCAGGTTATTACAGACAGTTTGTGGAAGGGTTCTCATCATTAGCGCCGTCACTGACAAGACTCTTGAAAAAAGAAGAGAAATTTGTGTGGACAGACAAGTGCAAGCGTAGTTTTCGAGAGCTAAAGGAAAAGCGGACTACGCACTTGTGCTAACCATTCCATCGGTCTTGGAGGATTCGAGATCTATAGTGATGCGTCATTTAGAGGATTGGGTTGCATCTTTGATGCAACATGGTAGAGTAGTTGCATCGCCTCCCGTCGGTTGAGAACTCATGAGCGGAACTATCCGACGCATGACTTAAAACTGCGACGATTATCTTTGCCCTGAAGATTTGGAGACACTATTTGTGCGGGAAAAGTTCTAGATCTTCACGGACCATCAAAGTCTCAAGTACTTGTTCTCTCAGAAGAAGTTGAACATGAGACAGCACCGATGGATGGAATTGTTAAAGGATTATGGCTGTGATATCCTATACCACCTAGGAAAGGCAAACAAGGTCATCAATGCTTTGAGTCGAAAGTCTTCAATCGCTCATATACTAATTAAGGAGTGGAAACCTAATCGAGAGAGCTCGAGATTCGGTATTCAAGTTTGAGGTAGGCCACCTTCGAGTCTTATGGCCACCTTCAGAATTGAACCGATGTCCAGATTAGAATCAAGTTGCTCGATTGATTGATCCGGATACAGAAAATCCTTTAAGAGGACACTCCAGAAAAAGAAAGGATGACTCCCAGATTACGAAGGAACACTAAGGTTCCAAGGACGCTTTGGCTATACCCGACGATGTGGAGCTGAGAGGATATTCTATTAGAAGCACACATTGTAGCAGTTACGCAGATTCATCCCGGGTAGTACCAAGATGTATCAATCTACGTCAACACTCATTGGTAGTCCCAGATAATGGCGAACATCGCAAGCATGTCGCCAAGTGTTTGACGTGTCGCCAGGTCAAAGCTCGCATTGCAAGCCGGGGAGGACCCGCGTGAACCTCTCGAGATCCTGTGACTGGAAATGGGAGCATATCAGAAGCACATCGTAATAGTTACAGCATTCATCCTGGTAGTACCAAGATGTATTAGAATCTGCGTCAACACTATTGGTGGTCTGGTATGAAGGCGAACATCACCAAGCATGTCGCCAAGTGTTTGACGTGTCAGCGGGTCAAAGCTCAGCATTGCAAGCCTGGAGGACTTCTGCAACCTCTCGAGATCCCCTAATGGAAATGGGAGCATATCACGATGAATTTCGTGACTGGACTACCGAGGAGTCAGAGAGGAAATGATTCAATTTGGGTAGTAGTCGACAAACTGACAAAATCGGCTCACTTCATTGCAATTCGAAAGGACCTCAGTTTAGATAGACACGCAAACCTATACATGCGTCAAGTGGTTCGTCTACATGGAGTGCCGATGACGATTACTTCATATAGAGACCCGAGATTTACCGCTGCTTTTTGAAAGAGCTTGCAGAATGCTTTAGGTACTAAGCTGCAGTACAGTACGACATATCATCCTCAAACGGATGCCTAGACTGAGAGGACAATTCAGACCCGAGGACATGCCGGAGCTTACGTACTAGACTTCTGCAAAGGGAGTTGGGAAGACTGCCTACACCTAGTGGAATTTGCCTACAACAACAAAGACGCAGAGCATCCGGCATGGCTCCATTCGAAGCATTGTATGGCGTAGCAAAAGTGTGACACCCGTGTTGGGACGTAAGTTGAGAAAGAAAGATCATGTGCCTAGAGTTGGTCCAACACCGTTGGATGCCGTGGGCGCTATCGAACTAGATTAAAGACTACTCGTAGTCAATAGAAAAGTTACGCGTACAAAGTCGCCGAAGATCATTAGAATTCCAAGTTGGTGATCACGCTTTTTCTAAAGGTGTCACCAATGAGGGGAACTTTGCGCTTTGGAAAGAAAGGAAAACTGAGTTCAAGGTACGTAGGTCCATTTGAAATTCTAGAGAGAATTGGGACTTTAGCGTATTATCTTGCGCTGCCGCGAGATTGGCGCAAGCACGATGTCTTTCACGTGTCGATGTTAAGGAAGTATGAGCCCGACCCACCCATATGCTCAATTTTGAGGAATTGACGTGATGACCATGTGTCATACATTGAAAGCCTGGTTCAAATCGTGGACAGAAAAGAACAAGTTCTACGTAAAAAGACCATTCCGTTGATCAAAGTGGTCCGGGGCAACACCACGGTATTGAAGGAGCGACCTAGAGACCAAGAGTCAATGAGACAATTGTACCCCCATCTTTTGCTTAAGTATTGTAATGGTTTAAATTTCGACGAAATTTAAATAAGAGGGGAGGAGTTGTGACATCCTAGATTTTCAGTCCTATTTTCTATTGAATAAATCGGACATTTCATCGACGCGCCTATGTCATCGCTCTCTGAGCTGATCACCTTCGAGATAACTAGACTATCCTGTGGAAGCCATTAAGGAATTTGAATGCAATAGACTTGATAATTCGACCAGGAACTGGCTTTTCAACCGTGCTCATCTTTAAAGGCCATTACGGCATAGTATAAAATCAATTTGAGATCAGAGATAGGTCAATTCGACTGAGATGTGTAGCTAATCGTAGGTGACACCACTAAATTGGTAAAATTTTCGCTTCGCCCAACACTAGACCGATTTTTATATCGTTTTGGTACTATGTGTCCGTATTTGAATCCTTGAGATTTTCACGACAACCGAGAGTCATCAATGTGCTGAGGGGTTCACTGTGGTTCAAGAAATCGACCACGGTCATTTGCACTGAAAATTTCTGAAACTACTCCAGCCTAGCCACGCTAAAAAACGCTGGCCGAATGGAAATTAACCGCAATTTGAATCCAATTTTAGTAATTGAAGATTCTATCATGTCACAATAAATTTAAAAAGTGTCGACTGCCTTCCGAAGATTTTTCTCAAACCCAAGACTTTTTGGGAAAAAGTCGTCCTAGAGCCGTTTTTGTCCAAAAAAGCTGGGGGACCATTTTTTATCATAAAATTGGAAAGCAAATGGATTGTATGGGTGAGGAAAAAATGCCGAGATGACCGATGATGGGTTGATTGGATTTATTGAAGCCAAATGGTATTGAATTGAGAGAGAGAGAGAGAGATCAAGTCCAATTAAAGCCAAAATTTGTGAAATTCGTAACTCTCCCACCACCATGACTTATGGACCATCTCGAGGCTTCTAAAGGAATTAGTGCTGAACCTCAGGCAAGCTAGCCAAGCTGGTGGACAAGTTCAGTGACAAGCTTGTGGAAAACAAGCCAAAGTGGCCCCTCCAACCTCATCTCCCTCCTCCTCTCCCCCTCTTCCTCAACCTGGCCGAAACCCTTCCTCCTTCCTCTTGGTGCCGTGCGAAGACCAAAGCCACAGCCAAGGAGGACCGTCGGAGCAACCACGCCACCGCTTGCCGCACGCCGTCGCCATTCATCGCCCTTACGTGCCCCACCGCCACACGCGTGCTCCTCCGCCTCCTCACGCCGTCATTCCAAATTCGACGCCGATCCAACCGGCTATTTCACAGCCCGCTAAAGTGCCGCCATGAGCCCTTCCAACCCCCGTGAGCCCGTGTGGTTGGCCGCTCAGCCTTGCCGTTGCCTTCACCGGTCTTGCTTCGCCATAACCAGCTTATTTACTCTGTTTTGCAGCTCAAAACAGAGGCTGAATTTATGGGTTTTCCAGCAAGCTTTAAGCCCGCTTTGATGGTTCCGGCCTCAAAACTAGACCCGCTTTGAGAAGAATTATCCCCGCGACGTTCACGCTTGATCCGACCAACTCTGCCAAATGTGTGAGTTTAGCTCACTAATCCTCAAATTAGCTCGCTTAATGACAGCGAAGGATTGATTTAGATTATATTAAGTATGTTTAGTGATAGATTAGATTAGATTAGTTAATTTAATTATTCGCGAAGCATGTTAGGTGCTTAGTTAGTGTACTTAGTAAGTAGACACGCTATATTATTTATTGAACGAACCTTGGCTTTTTTTCAGGTCCGTTTCGGCGTCAATTAGGCATTACGGGCCTAAATTGGATTTATTGGCATTTATTTAATATTTTCATAATTATTTAATTAATTAATTATTTTTTGGAAATTAGGCTGGAATAGCCGACAACCAAAATTTTATGTTGATCGCGATGCTCTCTGTTTATTTAATTGAGCTTTAATTTGTACCGAATTGATTTAATTGTGATTTTAGGATTATTTTCCTAAATTAATTAATTTTGGTAATTAATTGGAAAATAACCAGGCATCGGTTGATAGCGCCAAAAATGTTTTGGTGGACCATATAAATGGCGGGATTTTCAAGGGTGAAAATATTGTATTTTGGCTAAGGCCAACTATGTACCTACACACGAATATTTTTATCAAGTATGATAAAAATGGAGAAATGGTCGATGATTAGACCAATAATTGCGGCAGCTTTCGGTGAGCATAAATAATATACTATATGAGTATAATTGCGGCAGCTTCTAGTGAGCATATATAATATACTATATCAGAAATTGAGGCAGCTTCTGGTGAGCATATATATATATAGTATATTATCTCGATTTGAGGCACGTGAGCTATACTACCTATTATCTCGCTTATAATAAGCAGTCCTGGATATGATCGGACTTATAAGTAGTATTGATTGAAATGGTCGGGGAATGGTCATCGTTGACATGTAATCGACTGAGTCAATTAATCGATGATTTGATATGATTGAAATATTCGATGTGGTTTGATTCGATGAATTATAAATTGTATTAACCTGTAGGAAGGAACTGAAGTCAATGTAAGTCCTTTAACTCGTGTTTGTACTTAGGCAACCTTATGGCATATTTGCTTCCTAATCGGGTTTTAAGAGGTTGAACTTGTGAGACATTGTCTTACTAGTTATTGTATAACCATTTCCGGGTCCCTAGTTGACATTGGTGGAAGACCCGATGCCCGAAATTTAAAAGGTGAAGCCTGGAGAATCGACGAGCATGTCCGATTAGTTAGTCCTAGGACATTTCTCTTTTGTTGAAAGCCGATTCCTTTTTGTAGGCTTTTATGTATAAACCATGTGTGTTTATAAAAGAGTCTTTTGAGAAAAATTGATCCTACTTTTCTATCACATCTTGTTGTTGTCTAGGGATTTATTAATTGCTTCGCATGCGTATTAAAATGAATGGGTCGGCGATGCGTCTGGGATGTTGCTATTATATCGACCAAGGAGGGATGGGCACACGCTCGAGGATCAGGGCGTGACATCCCCGTTTAAGTGGTATCAGAGCGAAGTTTAGGATTTGAGTGATAAGGTGTAATGGTCTTTGGGATAGTAGTAGGATTGGCCTTTAAATTCATGCTGGTGCATGTCTGTGATAGTCGATTGGTAAAATTGTTTGTTGTGTGGATCGCTCAGCTTCTAATCCAGTGAGGATTTGGAAGGCAAGTTTCAAATAAAACTAAGCCATGAGCGACCGAGAGCCGAGGACTCATAGGCAAAGGACCTTATCTTCAGTGATTCGGGCTAAGACGCTGACAAGAGTCGGTGCCCGAGGTGGCCGAGGTAGAGAGCAAGCTAAGGCCAGCACAAGTGGAGTGGCACCACCTCATGTTGGCGCCGAGGTAGCAGCCCCAAGTGATCCAAGAACCGTCGGGATCACCCAAGCGTTGGATGCTATGCGAGAAATGATGGGACAGCATGCCCAGAACCAAGCAACCGCCTTCACCGTCGCCGTTACGCCCGCGCTAATGCCGCTGCAGCCGCATCTCGCCATGCCGCACCTGCGAACCCGGAATCGTGGTCACCGGGAGACCGATTCATAAGCTGGTGGAACAATTCTTAAAGTTGAATCCACCTAAGTTTATTGGGGCGGAGACCCCGAAGCTACGCTTTGTGGATCCAAGGACGGAAAAGACCTTTGCACTACCGATGTGCAATGAGACCGAGAAATTTGTTCTTGCAACCTACCGAGTTGGAGGGAGTTGCAAATACCGTGGAAAACCACCCAAGGAGCAGTATTCCCAAAAGGTGTCATCCCAAAGTGGAACGCCTTCCTTGAGACTTTCAACGGTAAATACTTTTCAAAGACTGCCAGAGAGATGAAGATGGCAGAGTTTCAGCGCCTTCACCAAGGCTCCATGGCTGTCGATTAGTATGAGGCGAAGTTTGCTGAACTATTGCAATATGCTCCCCGAGCTAGTTGATAATCAAGTGAATCGAGTGCGAAGATTCTCGGGACCCGGATTCAAGCCGGACTTAAGGAGTATACTGATTTTGTTGAATCGAGAAATTACAATGACTTGTACGAGAGGGCCCAAATGATCAAGAGAGATCAGAATGAAAGAGTCGCTGCATTTGGATCGCAGTTTGGATCGAGTAGGGAAGGAATCCGACATGGGAAGAGGCCCATGATCGGAGGAAGATTTCAAATCCCGCCCAACCGAAAGGGTGCAATTGGGAAGATAGGGCTGTTAGAGCTAGTATAAGCACCTAGAGGGGGTGAATAGGTGTAAAAACCAATTTCCGAGATAAGTGTGCAACACTAATCAATAATAGATTGAAAAGAAAATTTCTCTCTTTTCAAATGAACAAGATACGATCAAAGTAAAAGAGTGTAGGGAAGAGAATATGAACACAGAGTTTATAGTGGTTCGGCTTAATCCAAGTCTACGTCCACTCTTCCGCACCGACAAACCCCCCACCGGCTGGATTTCACTATGAACAAAAGAATTGTTACAAAAAGCTCTTCCTTGATTCCACAGTGTAGAGACTCTACTACACTTCCTCAAGGTCTCTCAAAGATATCGACTCTCTTTGCGTACAAGATTTCGCTCAACAGTTTAATTGACTAGGAACAAGGAGCTTGGACTTTAGAATTCTTCTATCGCGCACACACTCAAACAACTGGAACGTCTTCCTTATATACTCCTTTATGCCATCATACCCGTTGGCACTTACCAAAGGAATTCTTCCAATCTACCTATTGAACAGAATCAATTAGGAAGATCCTCGAGCTATTAAAGAACATGACGTATAGGCCCAACAATCCCCGCTCGCCCCATACAACTGTGGATCTAGGTTTCATAAAAGAGAACCTTCCAAGTATATTTCACAATCAACGAATCCAAAATCCCTGAATCAATCTTTTGATTTGAATAAAGGATTTGACATGCTATATCCACTAAGAGATCTTCTCCAAATGACAAAGTCAAATCTCTTAACGTAAAACATCCAAATACTGGATAAGCCTTCTTCTTCGATCGTCTAGAGTCCTGCCAATGAGGATAGACTTTGAGTCTTGAGTCTAGCATTCTGGAGGTCTTCAAACTTTGATGGAAGAGTTCACACGTCTTCGACTAGACTCGATGGAAACGTTTTATCGCTTTCCAAAAAACATAAGGAAGTTTTCTCCAACAATCTCCCATTTCTGATAGTGACAAAACTTTCCCCGAATTTGGATAACTTTGACTCGCAAACATTACTTTTAGGCAACATGGATATCTCACAAAGATAAGAGGCTTAGTAATAACACTAGAATTCGGGATCCACATAAGGTAGGTTAGTCTTGTAAATGAACAAAGCCATGAGATATCAATAGTACTTAAAAGATAAAAAAAAAATGTTCAAAATGGTCAAGTCGAATCCGGTCAAATCCAAACAACCAAACACAAAAGTCAAGTCAATCAAACATAATCGACACAAAAGTTCAAACCAAATCGCACCACATCTCTCCCCCTTTTTGTCATCATTAAAAAGGTAGAGATGAAAAGAGAATGGAATTAAGATTGCTTGGGAACCACGAACAAGCCGTGGAAATCTCCCATGGACTAGACAATCCCTTCCAGCTTTTTCAAATCCTCCTTCAATTCGCCACATCTTCACCCTTGGCATTTGTTTGAACTTGAAGAGCAAGGGCATGAATTTGATCATGCAAAGAAGCTTGAAGAGATTTGTCCCGCATTTTGCAAGTTAAATACTTCGCATCCCGTAACATATATTTGACCCCGCATCTCCAAGAGAACATCAAGAATTCCCGCGAAAGTCTCGCTGAATTATCGGGCCCGAGTACTGGCTTTTGCACGATCGGATGGAGTATATACAGATGATGGCAAATCAGCATGTTCAGTCATGATTGGGGGATGGAAACATCATGTTCCTCATCGGAAATTGGGAGGCATAGATGTCCTCTAGACGGTTGGAGAACGACTTATTCTTCACTAGTGGTAGCGGGAATGAGGACGGCTCCTCTTTTCTCGGATCTCCCCTCGTTTCCATGCCTTTTGTTGAGAAAAGTGTTCCCATGCCTATTTCCTCCTCTCTCCTTTTCTTCTTCTTCCTGAATTCTTTCCTCCTCTGCATCTCCTCCTCTGCTTCTTTCTCTCCGCTTCCAAATCTTCTCTTTCTTGATTCTGTTATACCCATCTCATTCCCAGTTGTCTTTTTCCTGCCGTCGATTGATTCCGGGAATGAACGACCAAGTTCTTCAAAGCCATTGCAGAAATGGTGATATCGTCCTCATCCTCTTCATCCTCAATGATGAGAGCTCTTCTTTTCTTTGATGGAGCAACCATGTCTCCTTCCCTTTCCTCTTTGCAGCCAAAGAGAATTGATGAGTCTTGATAGGGGCTTTTCTCCTTGAATTTCTCTAACACCTTGCTAAGTTCCTTCGGACATTTTAGAGACCATTTTCAGTCCCACCACCATTTTGATCGCACGTTCGAACACAAAAAATCCGGAGTAGGCTGAACGTTCAAATGTCTAAATAACTTAGTCACAAGAGTTGCATACGGAAGTTGACCACTTGTCCTTCACCACTACGCTCATATGTGGAACATAATAGTGTGGAAGAGAGAACTTTTACCAGCATTGATGGCATACATCAACTTTGCCTCCGAGTTTGAAACGTCGATCTTTAAAGTTGATTTTGGTCTGGGACAGTTAATCACAATCTTGTGAAGCAAAATGTTGACGCATTCATTCTCGAATAAGAAATCTTTCTTTTAGTCTTTCTATCCTTAACAAGCTCCAGCGTTGCACGAGCACAGACACTTCTTGATAGGTTGATATCTCCCTCTTTCAACCCCAATCACATCATCCAATGTATTCATGTCAACCACATAGTCCCGATCTCAAACACTAAAGAGAACCTATTCGCATTCAAGAAACCGAGATTCGAATAGAAATAAGCGATAAGTTTAGCATAAGCTTATGTAGTGTCGGAAGAACAAAACTGTTCGAGTTGAAGAAGATTGAATTTTTCCTTGATTGACATTCACGGAGTCAAGAAAATCAAAGTCCACATTTTTAGGGTTTATCACCCCACGCTTCAAGCAATTTAGAGTACAGTTGCTTGTGGTCATCCGATCAAAACAAATCCGTCCTTTTGTTTCAGATTTTTGCTGCAATACCCATTCCAGGTTTTAACCGATTATACATCCTATCACTTCCGTCATTCCTAGCATCACGGTTGACTCATTCCTCCAACACGTGGATCGCAGTTGGGATATTTGCCAATGCCTCATCCATGCAAGACAGCGAAGCAATTCCCAATCGTTCCATTGTGCGTAAAGTAAGTTTCATTTCTATACCCCTTTGTCTTTCGTAAACTCATCAATGTAGTTCAACGGAGTATCACTCCTCTTCAAAGCACGATAAAGCTTGTAGATAAAATCGGGCTTAAGAGATCTTACACAGGATCTGCGTATTCGATGATTTCTTCCTCTTCTTGATGTGCAACATTCTAGAGGTCTAGATGGAGGAGATGGACGCTGCTTTGAGAATGTTGTGGGCCTGCGCTGTCTAGGAGATTCTTCTTCTCGGTGAGATCAAAGTGCGTAGGCCCCTCATGCATTTGCTTTTTGGGTCCCCGTTCGCGATCCTTGAAGGCTTTCTTTAGGACGACATCTTTCCTGGTCTTTGAGAGATTCCAAGCTTGTTTTTCCAAGAAAGATGACAGCTTTTCCAAATTAAACAAGAGAAGGCAGTGGAAGATCGATGCTCTCTTAGGGTTTTTGTGAGTAAAACGAAGAGGAACCGACGATATAAAGCGATCGAAGCCGAAGGCATACGGAAATCATCGTAAAAGAAAATATAAAGATGCCTTTTTAAAAAATAACGCCTTTTCAAAATTAAATAACCGTCATTTTTAAAAATAACTTCTTTTTCGAAAGGAAAGATTGAAATAACCACGGAAATAGCAACAATCAATTCCGGATAGATGATCGTATTTTCAAGATTTGATGCGAGAGATAATAAAATAACATAACTTACGGTATGAATCTTGATCATCCGAGTCTCGAGAGTCTTTAGACTTTTAGTCCCGGGTCCAACTTCCTCGAGACTTTAAGATATTGAGTCTAGAACGAATAACTTCAAATTGATTTTTCTCCAAAGGCTTTGTAAATATATCCGCGGTTGATTCTTTGAGTCAACAAACTGAATAATCTTCTCCATTTTGAACATGATCTCTAATGAAGTGATGTCGAATCTCTATATGTTTTGCTCTTGAGTGAAGAATCGGATTCTTGGTGAGATTGATCGCTGGTGTTGTCACATTTGATTTCAGTGCATGAATCTTCAATTCCAAAGTCTCTCAGCTGTTGTTTTATCCACAGAATTTGTAAACAACAACTTCCAAGAGCCACATACTCACGCTTTCTCTCTGGGTCAGAAAGAGCTCCGTGCTTTGCTTCCTTGAAAACCAAGACACCGTCCCGTGCTAAGCAGTTGACAAAGCCCGAGGTGCTCTTCTATCAATTCTGCATCCGGTTAGGGTCTCAAGGCCTAAGTATCCAAGAAGAGCAAAGTCTCCTTCTTTAGGATACCGGACCTATTTTGAAGTTGAGGCAATGTATTTGATAATCGCTTTGAAGCACTTAGATGAGATTCTTTAGGTCTCGATTGAAATCTGGCACAAATACAAACGCTAAACAAATGTCAAGTCTAGAAGTAGTAAGATAAAGAAGTGAGGCAATGATACTCCTGTATAGCTTCTGGTTAACTTTCTTTCCTCCTTCATCTTTGTCTATCTTCAAGGAACTTGACATTGGTATATCACTTTTTGCAATTCTCCCGCCCAAACTTTTGACAAGTTCGTTGGCATATTTTTCTTGATGAATAAAAGTTCCTTCCTTCAGTTGTTTCACTTGAAGCCCGAGAAAGAAGGTTAGTTCACCCATCATGCTCATTTTCAAATTCATCCCGCATAGACTTAGAGAATTTCTTGCACGGACTTTCATTAGAAGATCCAAAAATAATATCATCAACATAAATTTGAACAAGTAGAAAGCTTTTGCTTTCTCTTGATAAACAATATAGTATCTACTTTACCTTTGACAAAGCCATTTGGAATTTAAAACTTACTTAGTCACAGTCAGACCAAGCTAGAATTCTTGTTTTAAACCATATAAAGCCTTTTTTAAAATCTCGAATACGTATCTTGGTTTTCTTGGGTTCAAAACCGGTAAACTTGTTCCACATAGACTTCCTCTTGGATAAATCCATTTAGGAAAAGCACTTTTGACATCCATTTGGAATAACCTGAAATTCTTATGACAAGCAAAAAGCAAGTAATAATCTAATTGCTTCTAATCTGCTCTTTTGGTCGTAAGTCTCATCATATAGTCTATCCTTCTTCTTGCGTATATCCTCAAGGCTCACGAGTCTTGCTTTATTTCTTACGACCTTTTCCTTTACCGTTCATCTTGTTCTTGAAACCCATTTAGCTCCAATGATAGATTTACCTTTTGGTTTAGGAGTCAATTCCCGACATCATTAATGCTAAATTGCACCGAGTTCTTCTTGCATAGCTTCAATCCAGCTTTCATCGGTTAAAGCTTCTTCTATGCTCTTAGGTTCTATTTCGAAATAAGAGCCTGACCTTTAGACTCTTCGCACCTTTTGGATCTTGTGCGACCTTCATTAACATCGCCAATAATGAGATCTTTGGGATGATCGGATTTATGCTTCGGGTTGCTGTTTGATTTGTCGTGACCGTTGATATTTTCCTCATTTGAATCTTCGACGATCATTTGTTGCTGGTCTTCCTCAAGTCCGAGCTGCTTTTGGAGATTTAGACTTTTGTAGAGTCTGAGCGTGTTCAGAATCTTCAAGTTGAGTCTGAATTGATTCATTTTGCATAGAGTCTTGAAATTTGACATTCATTGATTCCTCCACAAATTGAGTCTTTGTTGTATACTGCGTAAGCTTTGCTTGTGATAGAATATCCAAGAAAAATACCTTCATCTCGATTTTTCTCAAACTTACCAAC
The DNA here is from genome assembly GCA_016097605.1 of Eucalyptus guilfoylei. NCBI lineage: Eukaryota > Viridiplantae > Streptophyta > Magnoliopsida > Myrtales > Myrtaceae > Eucalyptus > Eucalyptus guilfoylei. The sequence continues at coordinate 26,751,729 of CM027864.1, read as the reverse complement.
TCGATCATTTGCATTTTTCAATATAAAACATTTACATCCAAACACATGAAAATATGAAACAATGGGCTTCTTTCCTTTGAATAACTCGTAGGGAGTTTTCTCGAATAGGCCTTAGAAAGACTATTAATAATATAACATCTTTATGTAGAAATGATTAAGCCCAAAAACGTGAAGATATGTTACTTTCAATTAAAAGAGTTCTAGCCATTTCCTGGAAAGCAACCTATTCTTCCTTTCCACGACTCCATTTTCCGGGAGTGTGCGTGGATAGGAGAATACATGCTGGAAACCGTTCATCAAGAACTTTTGTAAAGTCTTGATTTTCAAATTCACCTCCATGATCTGTCTGAATACTTGAAATAACATATCCTTTCTCATTTTGGACCTTTTTAGCAAACTTGCCGAAATAAGAAAAAGCTTAGAGACTTACTTGCGAGAAATATACCCAAGTGAATCATGAATAATCATCCACAATTACTAAACAGTATTTACCTCCAATGCTCCGAGTTTTGGTTGGTCTAAAGAGATCTATATGCAAAAAAGCGCAGTACACGATTAGTGGAAACTTGATTTATTGGTTTGAATGAGTTTCTTACCTGTTTTCCCAACATGCATGGTGTGCATAGATCAGACTTTTGGTATGACAAATTGGGTAGGCCACGAACAAGCTTCTTTGCTGAAATTTTGGCTATTTGTTTATGTTGATGTGCCCAAGTTTTCTCGGCCACAAGTTTGCTTCTTCTTGAATTGAGATTAGACATTGAGTTTCATCCGGTTGACATCCAAGAGGTAGATATTTCCATGTCTTGACCCATGAAAGACTCGAGAGGAATCTTCTTTGGTTCCTAAACAAATTCCTTCTTGAAAATTGATTTTGAAACCGGTGCCTTACGTACAGGTGATACTTAGCAAATGTAGTTGAGTCCTTCCACTAAGAAAACATTACGACCGTGAGGCTTCCAATCTTTTACGTTCCGTATCCTACAATTCTTCCTTTGTGTTTCCTCCAAATGAAACTTTTCCACCATTAACTTGAATAAGCTTTAAGAAGCAATTTGAATCTCCCGTCATATGCCTTGAGCATCCACTATCCGGTACCATTTAATCTTTTTCTTGATAGTGACCTGCATTTAGAAAAGAGACTCAAGCTTTCTTTGGTACCCATACTTTCTTAGGTCCATTGGTGTTAGTACTATATACGGTCTTTGCCCATACCTTCTTAATGTGTTTCCAAACCATTGGACATTCTTTCTCAAAATGATCTGAACTATTGCACTTAGAATATCTTAGAGCACTCGACCTACGGGTTTTTACAAAACTTTTTGAAATGATTTTTGTAAGCATCTCTGTGGTGGTCTTTGCTTAATCTTTCATTTACTTTAGGAAAATCACTTAGAGGAATGGTTTCCCAAAGTCATTCCTAAACCCGATTTGTTGAAGTAAGTCTTTGTGCTGAAAGAATTTTTCAAGTTTCTCAGATCCTATAGAAATTTTTTAAAAATATTTGAGATGTCATTTTTCAAGAAATGCATTTTCTTTTGAAAGATTATCTTCATTTTCTTTCAAAGTAAACACTTTTGTCTAATCTTTTGACCTTTTCTTTCCAAACATTTTCCCGTTGTTTTAGTGCAGAATTTTCTCTTTTAAGTTCGGAAATCCTTTTAAGAGAGGTTTTGAGACTAAGACACAATTCATCAATGTATCTAGAAACTTTAGTAGGATTTTCAAATTACTTACCTGATTTCTTTACCGTCAGAATCCAGTCTGCTTTGTCCGAATAGAAATCGATGTGCCATGAGACAAATATTGGCATAATCATCATCACTTTCTTCACATTACCTATCACTCCAAGTTTCTACTTTGAGTGTCTTTGGAAATTTCTCAACTTTTCCTTTATTTTTCCTCGGAAAGGACAGGTTGTGAGTCTCTGATATGTCCCTTTTTCTTACATTCAAAACCTGACTACATCTCTATTGGATTCATCATCCTCCAGACTTCCTACTGCTTTTGAAAAGCTTTGTTTCTTTGGATTGAATCTTTTCCTTTTCTGTTTAGCTTGAATCTTCTTATCATGAGAGCAAGCTCTTCATCATCCATGTCGTCTTCGGAATACGTGACATCGAATCATCATTAGATTTTAATGCAATGGTTTCTTACCTTTAGGATCTTCATCTTCGTTGATTCGCTCCACTTCATAAGACGAAGAGTCCCAACCAATTCATCGAGAGAAAGTGGCATAATTCTTTGTGTCTCCTTATTGAGGATTTTATGATTCAATCCTTGGAGAGTCCACGGTAGCTTTTTACTTTCATAGGATCAAGAAATTGGTTGACCTTGATTTTCAAGACCATTCACGATCAGAAAAGCGACTAAACATGTTAGTGATAGATTTTCCTGATTTCATTTTGAATGCTTGTATTGGACCGAGCGTAATGTTGATTCCGGTTTCTTTCACTCGATCAGTTCAACTTCAGGTGATGTGTAATCTATCCTGCACTTCTTTAGTCAGAGCACAAGAAGATATTTTGTTATATTCGTAGGTGATAATGCACAATATAAAGAATAAATTGCTTTTGCATCAAGAGCTTGTTTCTTGGTTATCTCTTCTTGAGTCATCTCGCTAGACTCAGCCTTCTTTTCCCTCTTTCTAAGATGTGTAGACTTTAGGAATGATTCCTTTGTCCACCACATCCCATTCCGGAGGATCCTTTGATCTTAAGAATGCCTTCATCTTGCTTTTTCCATATGTTGCATTCTTCCCATCAAAATAAGGCGGCCCGGCATTTTGCCTCTTCAACCATCTGCGGAGCCAACATACTAAGTATGGATCTTTAACTCCAGTAAAACACTTCAATTTAAGTGAGTACCACAGTCCTTTGACCAATTATTAGAGCTAGTATAAACACCCTAGAGGGGGTGAATAAGTGTAAAAAAATTTTCGAGATAATTGCAAACGCTAATCAATAATAGATTATGAAAAGAAAATTTCTCTCTTTTCAAATGAATGATACGATCAAAGTAAAAGAGTGTAGGAGAGAATATGAACACGAGTTTATAGTGGTTTGGCTTAATCAAGCCTACATCCACTCTTCCGCATTGACAGTTCCCCCACCTATTTCGATTTCACTATGAACAAAAGAGTTGTTAGGAAAAGTTTCTCCTTGATTCCACACGGTATAGAGACTCTACTACACTTCCTCCAAAGGTCTCAAAGATATTACTCTCTTTTGCGTACAAGATTTCATTGTCCAGCTTTAATTGACTAGGAACAAGGGAGTTTTAGACTTTAGAATTCTTCTATCGTGCACACACTCAAACATACCGGAACGTCTTCCTTATATACTCCTTATGCCATCATACCCGTTGGCACTTACCAAAGGAATTTTCCAATCTACCCATTAGGATAATCAATTAGGAAGATCTTGAGCTATTAAAGGAACACGATGATAGCCCATCAATCCCGTTCGCTCCTTACAATCGTATCTAGGTTTTCATAAGTAGAACCTTCCAAAGATACTTCGTCAATCAACGAATCCAAAATCCCCGAATCAATCTTGATTTGAATAAATGATTCCAACATGCTATATCCAGCCAAGAGATCTTCTCCTGTACGATAAAGTCAAATCCTTAACGAAACATCCACCCGGGATAAGCCTTTTCAACGTCTAGAGTTTGTCAATGAGATGACTTTTGGCCTGAGTCTAGTAACCGGAGGTCTTCGGAACTTTGATGGAAGAGTGTAAGTCTTCAAACTAGACTAATAGAAACATTTTGTCAGCTTCAAAACACTTAAGGAAGTTTTCCAACAAGGCCTTGTCGAATGGTCTCTGTGGCCGCTTTCCTTCGCGGAAGGTGACATCGACATGTGCCCCGTGCCTCTTCAAGGACTCGGTGCTTGTTTCCAAGTGTGGCCAACAGGTCACATAGCTAGAGATTGTCCTAGGCTACCAAGAGGACAATCGTGCCATACCGCCGCCACGTAGATGATCGAGGTGTGACATTTTGGTACAAGGAATTTCAGCCAGCATGCTCAATGACGATAACGCGAGTTTGAAGTACGGCTGCCGATTGTGCTTGAAGTTACAATGGATTCATTCTTGTGAATGAGTGAGTCTTTCTAAGATGTACTAAATTGTTTCAATTCTCTTTGGATTTGCACTAGACTTTAAATTTTTAGGATTAGTTTTGTCTTGAAGTTATGTATCTATCTTTTCATGTGAAATAAAAATTTTCCTTTGACCAAAAAAAAAAAGAAAATATTGATAAACAAAGGCCATGGCAAATCTGCGTTCTCTATCATGTCAAGAGTGGATTCATGTCTATGTATAATATGGGTTGTCCCATGTCATGTTTGTGCTTGTGACCTTACCGCTATGCTCAACTTGTAATTGTACCATGCTATTGTCACGGTCCGCGAATCCTCCTGTATTCATGACGATCAGGAGTGGTGCTTGAGGTTATCAAGTGAAGAGTGGAGGAGGCAGAAGGGACAAACACACTCGGTCCGTGGGAGTGCTGGCCAGATGCTTGGTGCTGTGGAGTTCTAGGATAAAAGGATTATAACACTTAGGAGCTCAAAGTGCTGGCCTCCCGTGCACAAACTAGTCGGGAGCTTATGCGCTCTCCTAACGAGGCCATGGCAGCCAAACCATTGCTGAGCCCAGCAGATCTTTACCGTCTTCACTGAATTCGATTGGACGGGAGCGAAGCTTAAGGCGTGGTACGATCTCGATAGAGAAGCATTCACCGATTGTCTCGTGGAACAGCCATGAAGAAAGGCCGACCCGGCGCACTTCACACAAGCGCTCGCACGTGCCCTTCCGCGGCTGGAAACGGTCGGCCCGTGACACTATGCTCATGCCTAATGAGTAAATTTGTTATCATTACAAGGCCGTCACTATTTTAAAAGACAAAATATAGGACCTGATATGTAGTTAATGAATAAGAAGTAAAGGAAAAAATGTAGCTTGTAATACTATTTCATTGGGTACGACAAGAGGGACTCATGATTCTAATCTCTCTCTCTCTCTCTCTCTCTCTCTCTCTCTCTCTCTCTCTCTCTCTCAGCTGCACAAACAAATTTGAATGAGGATCCTAATAGGTTCTACATAAAATTATAATAAACTTGTGTTATTAATATGATTTTTTATTAATGAAGGATATGGCTATCGTAATATAAAAATAATTAATTTAATATTTTCCGAATAATTTTCCATACCTTTTATTTATTTATTTTTGAAATCATTAACAGGGTCCAAACGAGGCCGGACTGTCGGCTCGCATGCATCGGACGGACATCGGACAATCCCAGTAACATCGTCCATCCGATGCATTTGGGGAGGAACGACAGAGAGACAGAGAGACACAGAGAGACAGGGTTAAGGGCCAGGAGACGCCATAAAGATTTTCGGGAAGCACGTATTCCAGGGTTAAGGGCCACAGGAGACGCCATGAAGATTTTCGGGAAGCACGTTTCCGCGGCAAATCGTGCTCTTTCAGCTCAGGGTATGCACGCATTATTTTCTTTCTTCTCTTTTTTTCATTGATCATCTGCTCGCGAATGATGTTGTTTTCGATGGGATGACCATGTGTGTGGGGTTGAAGCAGGCTTCTTCTTAGCTGCGACCACCTACGACGTCCACAGATCCATCAAGAACAACCAGACTCCCCTTCGAAGGAACAGCTCCAAGCCCTCGAAGACTACATCAAATCCGTCCGCCGACCCCCTGAAAAGGTTCTTTCTCAGTTCAGACCCGCTTTGGATTCGGCCGGCGATTCAATTCGAGGCTTTCAAAGTTTTGGTGGGTTTCGAGTTCTTGGGGAATTCACACCGAAGAGTTCTTCGCAGTTCAGGGAGATCCTCTTGGCTTTGTTTAGTTCTGTTCGATGCACACGTGTCCTGGCTAAGCCCATTTTCAGCCACATGAAGAACTGGGTGATTCACCTTGTGTATCTTAACCCTTTGGCTCAAAATAAAAGGAGGGATAAGGAAAGATGATGGAAATTACTCCAGATTGAGGACCAACGCTCAAATTTTCCATTTTCTTCTTGTTAAATCGTATGTATAAAGTGAATTAAACATATGATGCCCTTTTTTATGTATATGAGTTTTGTATATAAATGAAGTTGGTTTCTGGAGTAACTTTCTGATCGATACAATTAGGACGAATTGGGAGCTGTCCAGTGTTACGTTCATCTGGTTTTCAATTATCTTAATGTTTAAAAGTTTCTGCTGTCATCGAAAACCGTTGAAAGGGTTTTGGCCAAACCCAGGATAGGAGGGGTTTTTGGCTGTGCAAGTTGCAATGAGTACTTTGGCCAGAGTCTATTAAGTTAAAGATGGAATCCATCCTCACCGGCTCACCCTCATCGGCTGCAGAATGTACGTGCAGAAGGCAAGTAATCCAATGAAAATCACAATGTTTGATTGGCATCGTATTCTGGTTTTGACCCAAATGACAGGAAGGCAAGTAATCTGATGAAATCGCACGTTTGATTGGCATTGTATTCTGTTTTGATCCAAATGATACACAATGGTTTTTTGACAGAATCAGGGTGGCAACTATCTGACTACAGAACAGAAGTGACCATCGAAAAAATAATTTTATTGATGTCTATCGAACTGGATATGAACACAAAGCTGCAGAATAAATTGAACTCGAGATTGCTCTTCGTGAAGCTGATACGGCATTTACAAGCAGGCCCTAGTTACAGAAGGACTATTACACCAGACACCTGAGCTAGATCAGATACAAGCTAAGGTTACAATCTCCTAATGTTCCCAAGATCACGAGTCTATTAACGGAAGGTATCGGGAGTAGGGGAGCGCACAGAGCATTTATGTTTTCAGTTTGCCCTAATCCGAGAAGCAAGCTGCTTACAAATTCATCATTGAATGAACTGTCAAGCTCCTTTATCTTTGACAAGTACTCCATGGCTTCCTTATGTTTCCCCATTTTGCAAAAGCCATCCACAACAATTCTGTAGGTCAGTTCATTAGGCCGGCAATTATGTTGAATCATATAGCTGATGACATCATCAACTTCCTCCGGAACATTCCCTACCCATATAGCCCGCTACAAAGTGTTGTACGTAAAAATACATGGCCTAATACCTCTTGTGGTCAGCTTCAGAGAGAATCCTGATGGCATCCTGCATTAACCCTTGTCGGCAAAATCCCCTTGATGACAGTGTTATAAGAAACGAGGTCAGGTCTCCCACAAGATTTTTGTAGACGTTTCAGGATTTCTTCTGCTCTCCAGCATTCTCCATATCGAGCATACATCCATCAAGCTATTGTAGGTCACAAGATCCGGGTTCCAACCCACTTCCCGTATCAAGTGCAGCATCTCATTCAAGCCATGCATGTTGTTTTTGGCATACATTGAGAGCATTGAGTTGAACACAACCAAATCAGGCTTGTATCCACCATTTTGCAACTTCTCAAAGCTCTCTCCATGCCGGCTAGTGCTCTACATTTGAAGTTTATGCGAGGACAAGGGTTCTCAAGAGCACCCAGCTGGGAAAAATACGGCCCGCACATATCTCATTTCCTCTATGCCTTCACTTTTCCACTTTTGCATAACAGTTGAGTATCAATGAGTAAGAGGTTTCGTTCGGCCTGAAGCCCTTTTTCTTCATGTCTAAAATGACTGACTCTGCTGCATGCCAATCCCTCTTCGAGCTAGAGCATTCAGAAGAGAGTTGTAAGTGGTAATACATGGGGTAAACCCTGCTTTAATCATCTCCCTCATGCATTTTTGTTGCATCAATTTCTGATCCACACCGGCATATGCACTAATTAAAGTATTAAATGTGTCTCTGTCAGGTCAAACCGTAACTTTTCATTTCACGGAAGACGCGGTTTACATACTTATGTATACCATTGCTTCCACACATGGCAAGCATAGTATTCCACGTTACACGGTTAGGAGAACACCCATTTGTCTTCATGTCGCACATCAACTTTATCATTTCCTCCGACGAGACTTTTTGCCCAACATCCCAAGGATGGCATTGTATGTACACACATTAGGAACACAACCTATTTCCTTCATCCTGTCAAACAGATTCAAAGCCTTATCCTCCTTTTCCTGCTTTCCCATAGGCGTTTATGACTGTAGTATAGGTAATAGCATTCGGCATTATACCTTTACCAATCATACTGTCTATAACAGCAGCTCCTTCCTCGCAGAAACCTGCCCTCACATATGCTGCCACTAGCTCATTGTAAGTGACAGAGTCCAGCGGGCAATTGTTCTCCATTTCTTTCAAAATGCTCAAGGCCTCAGAGTAAATTCCAGCTTTCCTTAAAACTTGCAGCAACGCATTGTAAGTAACCGTTCCTGGTACATAGCCCTGTAACTTCAGTCCAGTGAAGAAGCTTTTGGCTTGCTCCAACAAACCCTCTCTGCCACAAGCAGATACTACAGTGCTGCATGTGAACTCATCAAATTCAAGTCCCTTGCCTCTCATCTCATCCAAGAGGTCTAAAATTTTCGAATACGAGCGGCCCATCTTCCCATACACATCAAGCATCACATTGTAAGTCACCAAAGTTAAGTCCTGCCCTTCATATTCTCAAACAACGCAATGGCCCTTTCATACTTGCCGGTCCTAGAATACGTGTGAAGGATGGTCGTGTAGGCTCTAACATCAAGGGAGTACTCCTCAATGGGGAATTAAATCAACAGCTTGGATGCAACAGAATGCTGGGACTTTCCCCAAAATCCTAGCCATAAGTTCAATAATCTGATAATCAAGCTGCACATTTTCATCATTCAAGTTGCAAACAATCCATTCAAATAGGAGATACCGCCTCGCCCACTTCCGGACAAATCTAGTGCTTTCAACAAACTTATCAGATCAACATCGAGCAAGTCGAACTTGGCAGAATCAAAGAAACCACTCAAACTATGCAGGGGCCGATCCACAATCGAACCGAACATCAACTTACACTTCCCGGACAAGAATTCAACCGACCCATCATCCGATTGGCCCTTCCCTCTCGAACCATCCAAATGCAGGGGCAAAACAGAAGCGGGCCTCTTCGGAGGAGCATCTGGGAGCCGTTCTTGGGCAGCATCGAGGGCGACGTGGAGAGAAGACGCGAGGGCAGAGCCAGGCTGAGGAGGGGCGACAGGTTTGGCCTCGACGGGGGTTGTGGAGAGGTGGAGGAGGTGCTGGATGAGGGTGTCGAGTGGGAAGGAGGGAGGAGACGGGGATTGAGGCGGGAGCGGAAGCGTCGCGGAGTTGAACTTCAAGGGCGAATTCGGGGCCGCCGCCGGCCTGCCCGCTGGGGCTGGATACACCGGCCTGTTCGGGAAGAGGGTTCCTTCCATTTGACAAGCGAAAGCTACGTGCTGGGAAACTGCGGGGACGAGAGCAAGAATTGGCAGACCAAAGTGGCGGAGGTTAAGCAGGAGATGCAGGATTCAATTTGAGCAGGGGAGGCAAGTGGAGGGAGCATCCAGGCTTCTGCTCTGCGTCTGCGCAGACAAACACAGAGAGAGAGAGAGAGAGAGAGAGAGAGAGGCAATCTAGGATGGTTGGTGGGTATTCGAAAGGCGGAGGGAGAGGATGATGGGGGTTGTGATGACCTGGGAGATTACATGAGTTGTGAGGAAGAGGAAGCACCACCGAGCTCAGAGAGAGAGAGAGAGGGAACAGAACGAGAACTTCTTCTTTTTTTTTTTTTTAATCCCCGGGCCAATGAATTACTTTTGTTTTAAAGAACTACTTGAATACCCATGTAGAAAGAGTCAAACATAGAGCACCAAGTGACGTTAAAAAACATATTGAATAAAAAAAAAAGGAAGTAAACAAAGAGAAAAATACCAAAAAAATCTTAAACTTATTGTATTTAATGTACCATTTTAGTTATAAATCTTTCAATTAATCAATTTAGTTATAAACTTTTTTTGATTGGTATTAATTTAACTGTTTGGCCTAAATTGGGCGGTATTGTGATATGAATGCCAGGTGGTCCCAAAGACGATCAAGACCGATGTGGATAAAATTTATAATTTTTAAATATTTTTCAAAAAAAAAAATTATTTTTCTTTTATCACTTTTCTTTTCTTTCTTTCTTTCTTTTTTTTTTTTTTTTTGTTCATGTACACTATTGGCCGTTGACATCATCGAACGACCATCGCCGACCATAAATGAGGGCTAACAAGCCTCGCCTAGTTTGGGTGAGGGCCTCAGTGCCCTCGTCGACCACAAGTGAGGGCGTCAATCCTCACTTAGATCCAAGCAAGAGTCGAAACCCTCGTTTGTGGCTAACGAAGGCATGAAGGGCCTCACTCGTGGTCGACAAGGGTCACAATGCCCTTCCCCGGTTCCAGTGTGGGCATCACGGCCCTCACCGACCAACAAGCAAGCCTCACCCAAACCAATTTATAGCCGATGACCTTTCGACTAATTACACCTTTTAGCAACACCATCTTTCGCTTACTAAGCCTTTCTTGATCCCAGCAGATTAATGGAGGTTTCTTTCCTTGTTGAAAACATGGTTGAAAACATGTTCTTAAGACTCGCCAGTTGATTTAGGAACGTTTTCCTATTTAGTGAGGAACCGGTTCTTTCTTGTGTTTGTATTGTTATCCTAGAAGCTGGTCGAGAGTTACACCTTGTTCGAGCACATTTTGCCCCGACGATTCACTTTTCATCCTCGTAGGACCGGCTAGACCATAAATTTTCTTCAACTCAACTCACTTCTTTTGGAGGGACCCTACTTAGATACCATCTGTCGTGGCCCGGTAGTTCCTTAGCCATGAAATAGCCCTTGCGGCCCCTAGTGAGTGGACAATACTAAGCTGCTCTTCCTTCATAGTTGTTTTAGAAAACAATACACAAATAACTTCATCGTATCAGGTTGTACCACACCCAATTTTGCTTAGGCGTCTAGTCCATCGAGCAAGACAACATATTACTTTAGACTTAACAACTGGTTTCAACCTGCTATGATTTTATCAAGAGAGCAAGCATCGCCTCCTATCAATTTGTGCACGAAATGTCAACCCCACTTTTGAAGCTCATAAGTAATATAATTTTCCTATCCTAAAACTCTTACACCAACGGTCCTGACGCCACTTTTATAGACTAGGTATTTTAATCCCCTTTGCATCACTCACTCTTCACTCGATAACCCTACAAGGGTTTGTGTGCATGAGAGAATCACCAATTATGACTCATGTGTCACGGGCCGAGAGTTTCCTTGGCCTCGGAACGACCCGCGGGCGCCTGGCGAGCGGAAATTGCCAGGCTAGCCTTCCTTCTTTAGTTGTTCCACGAACGATACGGTGAATGCTTCTTCGTGCGAGATCCTACCACGCCCAGCTTCGCTCGGGCGTCTAATCCATCGAGGGAGACAGCAGATCTCTGTAGGCACAACAACTGGTTTCGGCCTGCCATGGCCTCGTCAGGAGAGCGGCATCGGCTCCCACCGCTTTGTGCACGGAGGCCTACCCCGTCTTCGCAGCTCCTAAGTGATGTAATCCTTCTATCCTAAAACTCCTAGCACCAACCGTCCCGACGCCACTCCCACGGACCAGCCAGTGTTCTACCCTTCGCCTCCTCACTCTTCACCCGATAACCCCCAAACTCACAAGTGTCACGAGTACGGAGGATTCACGGACCGTGACATTCTCCCCCACTCAATTCGCAACGCCCTTGTTGCTTCCATGCGTCCATTAACCATTGATGTGCCACTTTTGGGAATTCACATCAAACGGTCACGCCGCCCAACAAAACAGGTTTTGCTCCATCGCAGCCTCTTTGATCTCGGCCGCTCGGCCTTCGGTCACCTGCGCTTTCCGGCAAAGTGTGGCATTTTTCGCCAACCGCATCTTTTGGCGGCACCATTTCAGCTAACCAAGATCTTAACCCTGAAACAACTAGATAAAGGTCCTTTCCTTGTTGAAGACGTGTCGATGAGACCTCTTCTTTTGAATTCACCGATCGATTCGTGAACGTTATCCCCATTCGGCAAAGGGTTCGGTTCTTCTCGAACTCCCTATCGGCTCGGCGGTAACCGACTCGTCCCGCACTCCATCCACTAGGACTTATCTCGTTTGACCCGCTAGAGTGAGAAGCTCGATTCTCCGACTAGCTCACTCGCCATCGGAGGGATTCCCGCTCGATACCATTTGTCACGGGCGAGAGTTTCCTTGGCCTCGGGACCCCGCGGGCGCTCGGCGAGCGGAAATCGCCGGGCGGTGCCTTCCTTCTTTAGTTGTTCCACGAACGATACGGTGAATGCTTTTTCGTGCGAGATCCTACCACGCCCGCTTTGCTCGGGCGTCTAATCCATCGAGGAGACAGAGATCTCTTTAGGTACAACAACCGGTTTCGGCCGCTTGGCCTCGTTAGGAGAGCGGCATCGCCTCCCGACTAGTTTGTGCACGGGAGGCCTACCCCGTCTTCGCAGCTCCTAAGTGATGTAATACTTCTATCCTAAACTCCCTAAGACCAACCGTTCGACGCCACTCCCACGGACCCGCTTGTGTTCTACCCTTCCCCCCCTCACTCTTCACCCGATAACCCCTAGCAAACTCACAAGTGTCACGAGTACGAGAGGATTCACGGACCGTGACACATGCATGTGGGCTTGCCGAATTTCACCGAGTATTTAGATTGAATGGGCTTAACTGTGAAAGTTCAAATAAGCTTAGGGCCTAATTGCAAGACCATTTATCATATTAGGCCAATTTAAATGGAATTCACGATTGGGCCAAGTTTAAATGAAAATTATGCGAATGGACATGTCGTTGTTAAACATGAATGCCTTTAGTATCTAAGTGTGGAGAAATATAGTAAAGAATGCGAACTATGCAATATCATATTTTTGTTTAGGGGTCAAATTTGCTAACGACAAGTTTATAAGCCAAAATTTAGGTACCGATATCCAATTTGCGCCATTTACCAACCATCCTGTAAAAGAGTACACCCTACTGAAGAGCAAATCTTCTTTTCTATTGGAAGAAGGAACTAGCGTTCGTTGGCTTTAACACGTTGACACCTCAAATTTTAATCCCATCTTGAAGGAATCATGAAGTTTTGACTTAGGGTCAATCTAAAGTTGATCAAGGTTTGATGGATAATATGAAAAAGCATGAAACACATTTTCCTTCTTAAAAGTGAGTTCTGCTCGTCAAAATGAGTCTTTTGACATCCATATATCGCATGAGTTCGGCAGTCAATGTTTATCCTTCGAGATTACTCATCCTTTTTTCACAGTGCCAGAAATTTGCGATTTCCAGACATCATGAAGCTGGGGACCATAAGCATTCCGGCCGACAGATGTAAGACAAGGAAGTAATAGCCGGCCAAACTTCAGTCAAACTTTCCCTTTGAAGCCCAAAATCGTACCTGTAGTTGTAGGTCTCAGGCTCGAACAAAACTTTCCAGACCTGGAAGTTACGATGATTTTTGAAAAGTATCAAGTCATTGAAAGGAAGTTCGGTTCGTAGACTTGAGTATTTAGACTCGACACGAATTAAAACTTCGGGTCCTTCATTTCACGATTTTGCTTAGCAATACTATGTTCGTCGGAAAGCTCTTGACACTAGCATTCTAACACCCCACAAATCGCGTGAATTGAATGTTCGATGGAGAAGTTATAGGCCCGAGAAATGGCACGCCTTGCTACTAAACATTCACGCCTCGAGACGAAGCGGGCCTACCTGGACTCGAGGCGGCCTCCCGTCCCTGTCAAGGAGCATGCACCCCCGAAATGCGGCGTTCAATCCTCGACTTGAGGCGGTCACCTTGGCTTGTGGATACCCTCCGTTTTTCACATTTCAACCATGGCAAGTCCTTGCCTTGCTCTTATTTTCGTGAAACTCTGTCAATTCAATCACGGTTCATACGTTCTTTTCGCCTATTTTCCTCTTTTCTGTAGATACGTATGTTCTCTCAATTCGATCATGGTTCATCAGTTTTCTTGAATTTTTTAAGTTTGTTCTTCATTGTTATTATTTTGTCGATTCTCAATGATTAAGACATTCATATCATGTCAGTGGAGTGGTATATCACAGAAAAGGTTGACTTGAACATGATGTGGTTAGTTAATCATAATAGGGGTAAGCATTGAAAGTAGGAATTGAACCAAACTGACAAATTCTAGGCTGTCGTGATTCTTCAAATTTAGAACTAGATATTGTCGATCTGGTTTTTGTTTCACTTTATGGGTTTTTTATTTGATGAGTCAAATCAAGCCTCTCCGCTCATGTTGGGCCAAACTCAGCCCATAAGAGGAAGAAAGCAGTTATTTTTAAGTGAAAATAACTGCAATATATAAAATAAAAAATGGAAGAACGTTAGTAGGGTGCGTTGAAAAGGCTTTTGGGGAAAGTTCTTGAAAAATATAAAGCCTTTGGATTAAATGAGTTTTTCAAAATATAAATTGTGCTTAGTAAATCGTATTTGTGAAAGTCCAATATGAAGTATCTTTGATAAAATAGTATTTGGACAAATTAAATTTGCAAAAGACTTTTGTTATTAAAAAAAGGAAAAATAGGAGAGTTGGCTCACAAAGGCTTTACTGGTTCTTTACGCGAAGAGCTAACAGCTTGTTGGCAAAGGGTAGGTGGTCGGCGAAAGCGGAAAGTGGTGCGGCGAAGGGCGCTCATCCGACCAAAGTCATCATGCGGAGGACATGGCGTGGCAAGGGTCACCACAACGTGGATCGAGCGATGTGGTCGCGATCGGTCGTTGCGACTAGATTGAGCAGCCCGGTGACCTTTTCGCCGGAGGTCGAGCGCAACGGGTCGTGCAACCTTCCGGTGAGGGTCGCAACGACCCAAATCGGGGTCGCCAAGCCCGCTTGATTTGGTCGCGTGACCCTCGTTGAATGGTTGCGCAACCCACCGCACCGCGACCTCCGTGCAAAGGTGGCGGGCCCGTGATCCGGTCGCCACGACGTAGATTGTGCGACCGTATCTACGCGCAATCTAGGTCGCGTGACCCGCCACGCCGTGTCCTCGCATGGCAACCCTCGTCGAGGGTTGCGAGACCCTAGTCGGGACCACCGCCCTTCACCGCACCGCCCGCCTTCGCCGCCGACTACGCATAGATGTTGGTTATGTTCGCAGAGAGAAGGGGAAGAAGATGAAGATGATGAATAGTTATTAGGGGTAAAATCAAAAAACAAAAGATTAGCGAGGACAATTTCGGAGAAAATTTTCGTTAGCTTAAAAGCCGATAGACAGGAGAAAGCCCAAGGCAGCCCATAATCTACCTTTCGGGGCTTTCAGCTTTTGAAGGCTTGCATTTGGTAAAGGCAAAAAAAAAAATTTACCAAACACCAAATATTTGGCTCAAAGGCCTTTACACGCTTAAGGGGCTTTGGGAAGGCCGTTCCCAAACACATCCGTAGTAGCGTTTAAGAGAGAAAGTACGCTTTTTTCTTCCTTCCCTTGAAATAGTATACTCCTTTTAAACGGAACTCTAGGGCTTCAAACGATTTCTTTGATACCGTAACAGTACTTAATCTATGGCAAACAAAGTATGTCCATCTCTCGTGATATATTTTTCGATTGATGTTACATGTTTTTTCCCATGTTTTCATGTTCGCTTCTGTATTCAATCGTTCAAGTATCGGTTTGATTTTTTTGTGAACTGGCCCACATCACCCAAACCGATACTTTTTTATTATTATTATTATTAGCAAGCTAATGATATTGGGTCATATTTTATCACATCTTTAGCATCTTTTGTTGAGGTTTTCGTTGATTAAAGATCTAAAATACTAAAGAATGAGAGTTTAGGCTACGCAACAACACGTAGTCTTCTAGGGAATAGGAAAAGGAAGATATCACCACTAGTTCTTGAATCCATCTAGAAATTGGACCATAAGTACTGGGTCCGATCTTGCCAAGATCGTTGGCCGGTTCCCATTTCCACAAATTGAAAAAAAGAATAAAATTCTTATTATCTGATTTTAAGGCAGGTCTCACCCTAAAACTACTCACCTCTAAATCGTATCAACTTATGGAACACAAACACGACTTGACAATTTGTAGTTTGAGGCAAAGCCGATCGTGTAACATGATTACATGGCCCACCATGACATGAAATAAACCCTTTCGAAGTGGAGATCAACTTGCCATCGCGAAGGTGACAGGAAATATGCTCACATTTTCCTGCAAATGCATTTCACTTAGTTAATTTGTCAACAAATTATCACCTGATCAAAATAAAAAAAAATATTTTTATAGTACATGAAAACTATCAATTTTTAAAACACTAATAGAGAATTAAATGAATTGAACGATCTTTTAGTGAATCAAGTCTAAACAGTTCACATATCAACACTAATTTGTTAATTCGAACGGATTATACAAATCACTTTTGTGCTTGGCACTTGGCCAGGGGGAGGGGGGTTTGACACGAATCGTAACTTGGAGATCAACACGAAGTAAACCTGAGCTCAATTGACCTCGATCAGAATCTATTAATTTTGTGTGGTATTGAAAATTGTAACCGAGGAAAAGTAAGGATTATTGTCTATAATTAAAATTATTTTCTTGCAACTCCTCCCAAAATCCAAAGTTTTCTCTGATCTCAGCGGAGAAATCAATTGAAATAAAATATTTTTCGGTTTTCATGCTAGAGAAAGAAAAGAGTACGAAGCAATGCCCTAATATTTTAAGAGTACTGAATCTAAGTGCACTCGGGAAAGATTCCCCGATTCTTAATATTTAGAACTCATGATTGATCTTTTTGCTTTCAATCATGAAACCAAATCACTAGATAGACTTATACTTTTTTAGAAAGTTAAATGATACTTGATTATATTTTATCATATCTTTAACGCTGCTCCATCGAGATTTTCGTTGATTAAAGATTCAAAACACTAAATAATGAGAGTTTAGATTATGTAACAATACTTATAGTCTTATAAAGAATAGGAAAAGAAAAAGACATCAGTGCTGGTTTTTGATTCACCTGAAACTCGACTATATTGTACAGTCCGGTCCAACTTCAAAATCAGGTAAGTCAATTCCCCTAGTTGTATCACCAAACAAAAACACGACTTCACAATTTGTAGTTTAAGGCAATGCGAATCGTGTATCATGCCGACCAAAAACAAAATCGTGCATCATGACTACATGGCCCACCATTCCATGAAATCAATCCACCAACCAGATCCTGACAGGAAATATGCTCATTTTTTCTGATAATGCATTTACCATTGGAAGTTAATCTGTCCACAAAGCATTACCAAATCAAAATAAACACCATTTTCATAGGTTTCGAAAATTATTAATTTAAAATCCTAACAGAGATTGAAAATAAATCAAGCAATCTTTGAATAAATCAAGTCTGAATGGTTCATCTATCGATACTAATTTGTTAATTTTGAACGTTTTGTACAAATTACTTTTATGTCCAACGCTTGTCACTAGGAGGATGTTGACATGCCGAATATTATTATATTGTTGATCTTATCTTGCAAATCGACCAGAAGTGACTCGAACTTAATTAGCCTCAATCAGAATCTATTAATTTGGTGTCGTGTCGTTGAAATTTGTAAACGACAAGGATAGCAAAGCTTTATGATTACAGCTGAATGATTTTCTCACAACTCCTAAAATATCAAAAGTTTTTCTCTTCCTGTCTCGGCGGAGAAATCAAACGAAATAAGATATTTTTGGTTTTTTCGTGCTAGAGAAATTTTCGTGCTGGAGAGACATGACGTACCCGTCTTGGCAAAAGAAAAGAATACGAAAGCGACACGCCCTGATTCTTGAACGATTCGTACCTAGACCCTGTAGACATGAAGACAAAAGCAGTTCAGCAGCCTAAAGAACCAAAACCGTGCACGGACACTGAAACTTTTCTCTTCTTTTCGTTTTCTGCAACGCATGTACAGAGCAGGGGCGCTTTCCACCTGCCTGGACCTCCACACGCCCAGAGCAAGTGAAAGGGCGCTGACCCAGAAAAGGAAAACGAAAAACGAAAAAAGGAAAGATCCTGAAGAATTCCAAGCCGATACAATCCTGTTTTTGTTACGGGGTTTCTGCTGGAACCCTTTGTTTTGCTGGCTGTAATTTGTGAAGGAGAGAGCCCTCGGTCCGTTTCTTGGTCTGCATTTTGCTGTCGTGCCGGGAGTTTCCAGAGTTCCGAGCTTTCGAAGAGAACGGGAGTTAAAAATGGAGTCTTTGCTTGTCCGTTCGTTTCCCTCGCCTTTCTGTGCTCTCCACGGGTACGTGTTTTCGGTTCGATTTTGGGTTTCGCTGATTGTGCTTTGGCTTTTCTCGAGTGCCCCTGTCAGTTTAACTGGGAAGAGTTCACGGCCCTTTCCCTGATCAGGTCGCTTTTCTGTGTTAGACTGACAATCTTGGATTTCGTGTGAAATCAGTGGTTTTTTCTTTTTCTGTGCCGGCTATCTTTCAAGGGTACCAGTGGGGCTCTTCTTTTAATTTTTGTAGCGCACTCTGGGGAGCTGTCCTTTTCTGCTGATTTATGAGCTGCTTGAGAGTACTTTTGTCTGATTTGTTTCAATGGTTAATGTAGGCAGGAAAAATTGGAGAGAGGGGACGACTTCACGAAGTTCTGCTTTCCTGGTACGACTCACTGATTTCAGTATCTAATTTGTTGCTTTTCTTCCTCCTCTAAAATTGTTCTCCACGTAAGAAGTCTCTGTTTCTTTGTTATTACTTTAGTTTTCTTCAAATTGGTTAATGTTGTAGGTAAAAAGATGCAAAAGAATTTTGATTTAATCTGCTCGATGTGTCAGTGTAGCTTGTAACTTAACTTAATCTTGGTGAACACTCTGCGTTGGATGTTTTAACCCCAGTGTCTGCCAGTAGTTACTTGATTTAAAAAAAAAAAAATCTGCTTGATATATCTAGTGCCTGAAAAGGGGAAAACAAGAAAAATCTAATCAATATATTCTTGGTACTTTTGAAAATAAAGTTAGCATCGGTTTAGGATCTTAAGCAAGCGTGTTTACACGCTCTTTGGCAATTTAACCATGTTAAAAATTTTCATCTTTCTGAGCATATATTGTGTTGTAAATTGCACATGGCGTTAGTTCATGCAAATGGTTCCTGCTTCAATTTTTTCAGAACTTCATGTAATTTTCCTTTAGTTTTAGATCCTCTGTCCATAATGTTACTTATGGAATTGCAATTTCTCGTGTAGCACAAGTTTCGCAGAGCAGAGAAAGGGACATCCTCGGAGCATACAATACTAGATCTCATTTTACAAATATTAAGAAAAACTTGCCCTTACCCGGAGAAGGAATAATGAGTGGATTTGAATATGGCCCTCTGACAACCACTTGAGTCTGGGCCAGAAGCTTATAATTCTGGTCGTAACTGGATTCTGTAAAACTGCTGCTGATGCTTTTTATCGGTTCTCTGTCCTCACACAAAGTTAGTTGGCACAGTTAAGTGCTTGTTTAGTTAAATGGTCAACTATGGCCATTTTGCTCCAATTGGATAAAGCTGTGAACTTTCTGTGATTGACTAACATCACTTGTTTTGATCAGGCATTACATACACGTTTCTCTGCTTCGCGTTCAGAAGTTGTCAGATATTTCTCCCTTATTTTTCATACAGGGGTGCTGGAGGTGAAGATAAACCATCATTATAACTCTGCATAGTTCATTGTCATCCGAGATCTAGTCAACTTACAACCTTTGATGTCTGCAAATTTTCAGGCTGTTGTTGCTGCCCTCTTCATGAATATTTACATTGTGGGTTTAAACCAGATTTCTGACATTGACATAGACAAGGTGTGTTCGTATGCACCTTTTATGAATCTTGCATTTCTCTGATGGTATGAAGTTCGATCAATCAATAGTATGAGTTGTGGGTTTTAAAGAATTTTTTACCATTGGACAGTTAGACCTATTTACATGAGATAAACCTAGGGAAAATTATAGTTCTTTTTCAATGAACCCTGTAGTTAAGTACACAAATTAAGAGGCTTTAACGAGCATAATAGAGCAGTTCTATTTTTTGAACCAAAGTTTACGTTATCAATCAATGAAGTAGACCATTGTGCCTGCTAGCTATATCCTGAAAGACCCTCTCGGAAAAGGTTCTGTTATAAAATCTTATACAATGGTCTTCCTAGCACTCATCCATTTCCATATTGTTTAAGAAGAATTCAGGAAGTCTCTTTCTAATTCTACCTTTCGATCAATTCTCCCAACTAGCTAGAGAAAGGATTGTAGCTGGGGCTTTCAGTGATTGTTGATCTTGCTGAACAACTATCTCTCTCTCTCTCTCTCTCTACGCATGCATGTGCACTTGTCCATATCTAAATCGTTTGCTGCAATAAAAAATGTCGTTGTATCCTTACTCTGGAGAATTATCTGCACATCCCAGGTAAGTACAGCTGGCCCAATTGAATATTTTGAAAAGAAATTGCAACCTTAGAACTAGCGGGCCATTGGTTGGATTAAAACCCATTCAGAGGTTTTCTCCATCAAGGATAAGGTGCTTATCTTGAGATGGTGGGTATACTTATCCAGATTGACACTAAGTATAGTTGCTTGAGTGGAGCGGAGTTCAGCCATAAAATGGTTGCTATAAATAGGTGTAGAATTTGCCTAGAAAACAGAAGGTAGAGCTTCAGATTCCCAGTCTTTTTACTTTTGCCATTTTCAGATGCCCTGTTAATCCTATAAAGCATTCCTCTAGACTGGGTATTCTTAGCCAGATTGCCATTTGAGAAATATAATGGCATGTCTTGTTTAAGAAAAAGACGAAGTTCAGTATCTTAATATTTGATAATCCACTAGTTAGCCTCGTTTGAGAGAAATATCTTCTTTCTTGATCCCTTTGTTGAATTAATTAACATATACGGCTATTAGTCCAACAATTCTCCAATCTGGGCTCTTCAGTTGCAAATATTTTAAGGGACTGACGGACCATAAACTTTTCATGCTTCTCAAACTATAAGTCCACTTTGGAAACAAATTACATACAGAAAAAATGGCCTTGAAATAATTTGTCTTTCGCAATGATAAAATCAATTTCATATCATGGTTCTTCTCTGTTTTGTAGAAACATGTTACATCAATAGCATTTCTCTTCGCCTTTCTTCCCCTCCTTTTCCATTCATTTACTCTTAATGACATTGTGGAATCTATGATTTGTTTAAGTATTTTATAGATGTGCTGAACACTTCTATTTGATGTTCAGCTCCAAAGCCTGACAGTTCATGGGTTAATCATTAGGCTTCTCGTTCGATCTGCATGCATTGATTCTTCCTGTCAAATCCTCTCATGCCTTTGCACAACTAGGTAAGACTTTTGAATAATTGAATCCTTTCCTTTGATGAATATCATGTACACCATGTATAGTATTATGATGCACCTCTGCTACATATTAAATGATCATCAGTTACTCGTGCTTTAACAAGTGGTCTGCATGGTTTTACCTTTCTCTGTCATAGCCTTTTAACATCGAAATGGCACAGATTAATGCGCTGTGGCAATTTTTCTTGTAGTGATGTGATACTCATGCTAAGATTGAGTATACCTATCGCTATAGATTTCCTTCTATAATAGAAAATTAATTACAACAGGACAGTAGAAAAGGTCTTCAAGATGAAGTTAGATGACATCCTTACTCTTCATTCCTTATTCTTGGTTTATTCTGATTATATAGTTCATTGTTCTTATTCCTGATAGCTAATCTCTTCAACCTAAGTCAAATTTGCAGTCCAGATAGTTCCCATTCTTGAGGTGAACTCATCGCAAAATGACTTTTGAACTATAGTTTTGCAACTCTCTGTATTCATGTAAAGTGCAAATATTAATGTTACATTATTGGTGCAGACACTAGCATCATAAGATTCTCTTGTTTGTGTGTGATGACAGCAACGGTTGATGTTAATTATTTTGTCCCAAGATGTACAAGCATTTTATAAAAGTAGCGTTTGCAGACAATCCTTTAAATGTAGTGACCTGTGTGAATGTTATTTGTGATTATAAGCATTCTAATTTATGGTCAGAAGATGTAGTTAAACATCTAGCATTCCATAAAGTGTTTTAAATGATTCAGTGCACTCTGACTGACAATGCATGTGCCTTTACTGCTTTTCCAGTCGCAGAATTTCATCAAGGGACATGAGAAAGGAGGCATAGTGCATGAGCAGGTCAGTTTTGCCCGGATGTTCATGTGTTTATTAAGGACTGCAGCTGTGATCAAAGTCCATTTCATGCTTTATCTTGTTTATCAGATGTTTGAGATAATTTATGGCATAATCTTGTGTGGGCAGATGCTAAGTTTTTTGTCATCACACATATTCTATAATCTAGCTTGATTTTTTTTTTGAGTTTTTCGAAATTTGAGGTAATTCCAGGCGTGCTATTGATGTGTCTAAGCTTCACAGCTTTGAATTATATCATGTGCTTTCCCTAATGATGACAAAAGAAGTGAATGGTTTACATGTGATTCGCATGGAGTTCTGGGTTAAGAAGTGCGTTAACTGGATTTAGGCTTTGTGATTATATCAATTATGTCCTAAATACTTTAATTTATAGTAATGTAGAGTGAACTAATGTCATGATGAGGAGTGTGCATACGTCCAGTCCAATCCAGGAACCAGATTGAATCAAACTGGATCGAACCCAGATAGTTCTAAGTGGTTTTTGTGGGAACCAATCCTATTTCCGATTCCACGTAAAGGACTAGACCAACATTATTTCTAGGCTTGAGATGTCACGTGACTACATGCGAGACTCTTTTTTGCAGTGCTAAAAAAGGAAGAGGGTGAGGTAAAAGCATTAAGGTGCGCGAGACTCACTTTTGCAGTGCGAAAAAGGAAGGTTGAGGTAAAGCATTAAGGTGATCGATCTGGCTCTAATATTAGTCGAGGAATAAGAATTGATTTCAGCTTTTTCTCTATTTGCTTAAGTTTCTGTTGCCACCTTCGCTACAGTAATTTGTGGGCAGGTGTAATGTGGAAGGGGAAGTAGCCACACATCCACCATTATAATTACACCCACTAATGGTTCATTGCTACGTGCATCTGCATATGCCCTTGCTGAATTCCCGAGCTGAGATGTGAAACCCACATGATGTGCCATCACTCCTTTTCTATCACGCTATGAAGCAGAGAGCCAACACCTACCCCTTTTGACTTAATCTTGCTTCCTCCCATCATTACCACCAACAAATAGAGTAAAAAAAGGAGAAGAAAAGACCAAAAGAGAAAAGATGACTCGAGCAGGAAAAAGAAATCTGTTCAAGGGTCATATAACTTGTTCTCACGTCAGCACTTAGCAATACCTAGACTTGTAAGGAATAGAAGGAAAAAAAACACAAAATCACTAGTTCTGGGATTATCCCTAGGATCGGCCCCGACTCATTAGTGTGGTTTCAAAACAGGGTAGGCCGATTTCTAATTCCACAAATGAGAAACCGACCATGCCTGATCCAGTTGTAAGTCTCAGGTGAGAATTGATCCGCTCTGAAAGCGATGACCCATAATCATAATCATTGTTGACTTTCCCTAGCATACTGCTGTAAATCTCAACGACATGATCGGCCACGTGGTGACCATGATAGGTTGAGATAGTCATGTTATGGCTCCAAAAGAATGTAAAAATATTAGTGTTTTGCTCGGTCAAGAGGCAATTGTCAATTGCTTCTTCCCTATGTGCTTTTAGTGTTGTTCAATCCTAAACGGGAGACCTCTTTTCTTCCAATATTTTTTTCTTGGTCAGAAGTTTTCTTCCGATATTAAAAAGTCAAAATTTTCAGTTTTTTCTTAAGCTAGTAATGATTATGTTATAGCCAATTCAATTAAAACATTAGAAAGTGCCGCCATTTGTCTAAAACACCATAGTCTAAAACGAACTGAAAGATTGTAATTTTGAGCCTTAATTCGTTAGAAATTTTTATAAATGTAGGCTAGCATTGATTGCATTTTAGTTTGCCAAAAGTTGTTACAAAATACATAAAATATTTGAGAATGCTACATTGCTCAAATACGATTATATGATCATATTATATTGGGCCTAATTCTCCTAAAAACACCAACTTTCACTCTATTTTTAATTTTGGCCCAATTTTTTTTTATCTCATAAAAAATCACCGACTTTCATTCTATATCCAAGTCCGGCCCGTTATTTTTATTGCCGTTAAAGACTGATGCGTAAATTCCACGCATATATTTCTCCCTTTCTCCATTGATTATGTGGAATTTCAGCTGAATTAAACATTTATAAAAAAATATTTTCTGTCTTCTTATTTTCTTTTCTCCTTCGTTTTTCCTTGCAGCCTCCATGGATGAAGGTGCTTGAGCTAAAATCTGAATGGCGCAACCTCAGAACTGAGTCGCATGACCTCAAATGTCAGGTTGCGCACCTCAATCGCGAGTGGCGAACTCCATTAACGAAGGTCAACCTTAGGGCTCAGAGTGAAGGAAACGATCTGCGCCCTCTTGGCCACGGTGGTTTTAGGGAAAGCTTGGGCTCGTTTGGTCATCGTCTGGCCACGGAGTGGACATACAAAGCTTCAAGGATGGCTGAGCGGAGATGGTGGCTGATAGAAACGGCCTCTCGAAGCTTGAAAAACCGGAACAGAAAACAGACGTTTCGGCCTAGGTCGCTGGAGATGATTCCGACGACTGACAACCGTCGCGGAGGGGTTGTCAGAGGTCGGGGCACAGAGTCGGATGTTTAGATGGCGATGGGTGAGAGCTGGTAAAGCTGTGCCCGAGTGTGAGTCCTTGTAGAAGACGATGACAGACACGAGGAGCTCGGACCTCTTGTTTGGTAAGTAGCCTGCATCAAAGGCGTTTTGCTGGGCAAGCTACTTCCTTTTTCTTTTCCTTTTCCTTTAGTGGAAAGCTACTTACATTGATATGGCATTGTTCGCATTAACTCTTGCATGGGTGTGGCTGCTTTACTCAGGCACCACACTTCAAAATAAGAAGATAGGAAAAAGAAAAAACTTTAGAAGAAGTTATTTAGTTGAGCCGAAATTCCACATCATCAATGGAGAAAGAGAGAAATATATACGTGGATGTGACGCTTAGGACTTTAACGGCAATATTGGATGGATAAATGACGGGGCCCGGATTTGGCATGGAGGAGACTTAGTGATTTTTTATGAGATAAAATAATGTTCGGACTAGATTTGGATATAAAATGAAAATTTGTGCTTTCTAAGGGAATTGGGCCTTATATTGGGTGTAGCACATTTTGTTATAGTAATGATGTGGCTGGATAATTAGTATAAGTCAGTATTTCAACAGTGATATGTAATAGACCGATTATTTGTCACCATCTAAGTACAAGTCACCGTCTAAGTACACAAATAAGGAGAGCAAGACTTAGTATGAGATTCGTATGGTTTACTTATATTGACTGTAGATACGCAGATTTACTTAAGGCTGGGTATTCAAATTCTTTTATACAAAATTAAGATCACTAAATTTCTTACATATGTTATCGCCAAAGCATATACATACGAGTTCAAAAAATCTAATCGATGCATAATCTGGATGCAATTGTGTGTAGCATGGATTTCAGAGTCTGGGTGATTTGAGAATTTGATTCTTTGATTGCTTATTTTCGGTATCCATACGGGTTTTAGTTACCATTCTGTGGGAAATATGCCGAGCAATCTTCTTCTTATGTCGTGTTGACTCACAGTAAAAAGAGACAAAGCGAGTCTAGAACCTGAATTTTCGACTTGGGATCATTTCGGGTCTTCACTTCCTGGCCTTGACCCATTTCCATTGCTACTGCCACCACGCAACATGCAGCAGATGCTAATGGAGGAGAGTTGAGGGCAAACCAGAGTGTTGTGGACCGCGGGCCCGTTCACTTTGTGGATAACGCACGTTCCAGCACCGAATTCTGCCGCGTCTTTGTGCGTTGCTGTCGCCGACTGAACAGCAAACATGCCGGTGGAACAATGCATTGCAGAGGGACTTCACACGTGTCCCGATTTTCCCTCTGTCCTCGGAAACACCCCATGTTTTATGACAGTTTTAACAGCGTTTATTTCCGAATATAATGGTCATGTTAGAAGTTACGAGCTTTATAAAGATATAAACTGCTCTAATTGGAGTTCACTTATCAATATGTATTAACTTGCAATGTTCGTATGCTGGAAAGCTCCCAACGAAATGTGGATGAATTAATGAAACAAATGTTGGGTGGTGGGTTAAATAGGTAGTATGGGGATTACGAAAAACCTTTTTTTCTAGTCAAGTTAATTCCAATACAAAGAAACCCATTTTATCGTCAGGACAACATGTCTATCTTATGAGATCTTTCGAACTCATTTGTGTTTGATTAGAAAAAGCATCCCTTGAAAGATATTTATAAGTTTAGCAAAATAAAAACACCACGGGCGTCATAATTTTCGTATGACACTTATTTAAATGCTATAACTTTTTTTGACTACTTGAGTGTCATGATTTCTAAAAAATCGATCATTTGAATATCGTAACTTTTAATAAATTATTTGAGTGTTAAAATTTATTAAAGATGACTCAATTATCGGAAATCTAACATAGCATAACACTTGTGATGAACGTTTTTAAAAAAATTATAGCATAAAAAAAAAGTAATCAATTGAAAAGTCATATGACAATCAAGTGATAAAAAAAGAATTATAACATTCAAATGAACGTCATACTAAACTTATGGCACTTATAGTGTTATTTTTCCTAAATTTAGCATTTTTTGAAGCTTGTGGCTTAGTAATAGTTCAGTCACTTCCAGCATATTCCAAAGATCAACTGGCTTCACTGATACTTTTGGATGACATCTCCACAATCCAGTATTGACAATGGTCTTCTCCGGTATGACTGCATCCTCCGGAAGGAACTTAACCAAGGCAACCAAAAGTTTTGAGCTAAGAGAACGAGAATTGAAGAGAAAGATTTCGACATTCTTGAGATAATTTGCCACGCAAGGGGAAAACTTCTTTATCGAAAGTTCCTTTGAAACTGACGCTATAGATTAACACTAACATTGGGTAACTCACTAAATCAAAATGATGAGCAAGGGGATGAAAAAGAAGCAACTTACCCAGACAAAAAAAAAAAAAAGAAAAAAAGAAAAAGAAAAAAAAAAGAAGAAGTGATTTCTCTACCTCTTTCGACAGAATAAAAGATACACTTGCAAGTCAAATAAATTAATGCTTTCATCATCTGCATCAACATGATCATTTTCTCTTCTTCTCTGGGAACTCGATATCTAAAATTTTCATTAGTTGGAAATGTATGTAAAGCCTACAATGCAATAGAAGAGACTTGATGACACGGCTGCAGGTTTCTTGTTGATAACACAAAACAGAGACTTTAAAGCTTCCCTGTGCAGATACATTATCTAATAGGACCAGATGTTCAAGTAGATTAATACCCCGACACAGAGTGAGAGGAATCGGGCACTAATTTTCCAGGACTGGCAAACTCTCTAGCCGCATTATTGTCCCGGAGAGGTTCAATAGACCTGTTATATGGGTGGATCAAGTATAGATGGTCCAACTCAAATAGACCCATTTAACTTGTTTTGACATAAATCCATGCAATGCAAATCTAGTAATCCATACCCACGCCTGATCCGACTCATATTATGGAAACACTTCCATATTTAACCAAATCTATGAAAATTCATAACCAAACTAAGGTAAGTAAGAGTGAGGAGTGAGCACGCATCGAGTGAAGGCTAGAGAGACCGAGTTAGAGTCATAAAAATGGATTAAGTCTAAGAAAGTTTAAATCTATTTATGACCCATTTAACACTTATATTGAGTTAAAATCCATCCATGACTCATTTAATTATAATTGTGGCCTATTTATAACCCATTTACTATTCCATATGGGTTATAATAAGAAATGGGTTTATAACCTATTTTTATGGATCTAATCCTATATCCTATATGCAATATAAGACTTCCACCATTTTATGCCGCGCCAAGCATGACACCATCAGACCATGTGCTTGGATAGGTGCCTTCTCCAAATTGGTCCTGCCTGGCCCGATCCCTAGACCGAATACTGCTAGTTTGGAAACTAGGTTGAAGGAGGTAATTCATATGATGTTGAGCAGGCAATGCATCAATCTAATTAATCTAATGAGAAATGCAAATAAGCTCAATTCAAATGGAATTTTTTGAAAATTTTTTAAACAGACAAAAAAAAAAAAATTAAGAATCTTCAAAGGATCTATTGCTGTATATGGCGGTCGTCCATCTCCATATTTTACAAACTCGCAAACACTTATCTATACTCTCTCTCTCTACGATGTGAATGTTTTGCCCATAAACTCTTATCCCGAGTAACGTAAAAGTTTGATGGGCATGACACGCATGTTGATTGTATTTAATGAGGAAATACCTAGAATTTGTCGATTAAATAATCTCTTCACCAGAACTAAATTGATATGATTGCTGACTCAATCATTTTTATTTTTAAAGAAGCGAAATTGATTAACAAATACGAATAGTTACTATAATTTCATGTGGAAGGTAACTCGAAGGACGACTAAGTATGATAATAATGAGTGTAATATATATGAATAAAACATGTATTTGGTTGTGCAAGTGTCCTTTTTTTTTTTTGGAGTGCAGACTTATTTTACATTTGTGTCATGATAAAATTACTAATTTTATTTAGATTTGTTGAGAATTTCATTCTTCAATTTTGTTCCACGCGTTGTCAATTAGTTACTAGTAATACAGAAAGAAACAACATCGTAAGTACGGTAATTAGAAGAGAAAAGGAATAACCATGTGCCAAAGTTCTAAATATGGTAGTGGCGATTATTATTTTCGTCATGGACGAAACTTTACTTTCCAAATGCAGGTCACCGCCAAGCCTCCATTAGTATCATGGACAGAAAATATTGACCGATTCGCCCTCCGCGTTCCATCCCACAGCAACCTCACCCATAAGCTGTCCTTCCTTGAGGACCTTTGCCTCGTGACCTGCAAGTTGGGTTGCAGCCTCGAGTTTTGATTAGAAACTAAATTACACCTATTTAACAATTCTAGAGCACTTATTGCCTCAATCGACTGTGTGCTACTCATATTTTAAGTACATATTTCCAGTGAGTCAAGTAGTGTAATCTATTCTTAAAATAATGTCACCTTGAATTTTCAAGTGACCTAAATCAATAATGTCCCTTAACAATTAACTTTATTGTGGTTAGAGAGATTAAAGATATAATGCCATGCAGAAATCATTGGGTTTACTTTATTGTACAGAAAGAGTAGATATATAATATCAAGATGTAAATTCATGGGCTAGTCCCACGTCGCAGAAAGTGTCTAGTGTTTTATAAGCAAGTGAATGGACCCATCCTTGACTCTGTTGTTCCTCTAGATTTTCTTTTTCCTTGTGAAATATGAGAATCCCATTGCTATATAATAACAACATGAACATAAGTGAAAACAGGAACTTTATTCACTAATTCATTAATAAAGTAAGAGGGGAAGACAGAACCCTGTCCCCGACATGGGTCAGTTTACTCCTAGCACCCCCAACTTTCTGAAATTGCAATTAAGTCCCAATAGCTATCTGAAGGGTCTTTGGTAAGACCATACAGAAGTAACCAAACCAACTGACATAGCTAGTTAGAAAAATATTTTTACATATAAATCCATAAAGCTCATATTCCCCAATTTAATAATTTATCTTTAAATTCCAATGTTTAAGGAACTAATAGGAACTTCGTAAAAATTTTCTGAAATTAAGATCTATTTTCTTCTAGCGATATTGATTATATGGTAAATTACTAGACACCTCTATTTCATTGAAGCACTGAAAACTCCCTTGTTAGAAACGTTTTTGGATTTGATAGATTAATAAATAATATTTGTGTTCTACTTAAGTTCTCAATATATAGCTGGAAAATGAACAATGACATGGAATTTACAAAATTCCACGTCACCGCTTAGAGAGAAATTTGTTTAAACCATGAGTTTTTGGATTGCAGTTCGGCATGATATCATCCTCCTTTGTATGCATTGAACCGTAATTCAAAAGGTACAATATAAATCACCATTTTAAAAGATGTCAAAAATTTTAAAATTAGAAACCGGAATAGCATGACAACAAATATTTTCTAAGTTAGACTCAAAAAGTAAAATATACTTTCATAATTCATATTGATTGCTACATTGGGTCAAATGGCTTTACCACTGAACATGAACAGTGTTAAAGAAAAGGGGTCCACATGCCCCCACAAGTTATCATATAAAATATGCCAACAAAGTACCCAACATCTAAAGCTGGTTTAGGGTATTGTTCAGCTTCTTCGTGGCATTTTAGAAAGAACAACATTAAGAGTGTCAAAACTTTCGCACAACACTCACTCAAGTGTCAAAACTTTCTTTTCCGTTTACTTAAGTGCCGCATCGGAGTAAAATCGCTCACTTAAGTGCCACATTCAATCAAATGTCATACGTAGAATTTTTTCATTTTTTTTTTTTTTTGGCTTTCTTTTCTCTAGGGCTGACAAGGGCCCTCATGGCCTCGCCGGCCATCGCGAAGGCACTGGGTAAGGGCCCTCGTTGTCTCACCAGCTTTAGGTAGCATCGGTTGCGGCCTACGAGGCCACGATGCCCTCACCTAGGCCCTTCGCGGTGAGAGCGAGGTGGCCCTCCCCTAGATCTGGCTGCAAAGGCCACGGGCAAGGGCATCACGACCACCGGCCTTGGGTGAAGTGGCATTATTGGTGGCCACGTAGAGTTGGCGAGGGCCCTTGCGGCCTCGCTAGCTCTAGACGGCATTGCTCATGGTCGACGAGGCCACGACGCCCTCACCTAGGGCCTTCGCAGCAACAGCAAGGTGGCCTTCCCCAAATCTGGCCGCGACGGCCATGGGCGAGGGCATCACGACCTTGCTGGCCTTAGGCGAAGTAGCCTTGTTGGTGGCTGCCTAAAGTTGGCGAGGGCCCTCACAGCCACGCCTTGGGCCTTCATAGCCAAGGGCGAGGGTTTTCGCGGCCAACGAGGGTCGCTGGTGACCCTCGTAAGCTCTAAAGAAAAAGCCAAAAAAAAAAATCAAAATAATAATAAGAAATATTTAAAATATTTAAATAATATTAAAATTGTCCACTTCACGCTAGTGAAGCCATGTCAGATGATCGGTGTCCATGTTGGATTTTCCGACGAGACAAATTGGAATTGGCATCAAAGTGAGCGATTTTTCAAATTTGTGGTACTCAAATGAGCGAAAAAATAAATTTTGACACTTAAGTGAGTACTGTATGAAAATTTTGGCACTCCTATTATTCTTCTCCTATTATTCTTCTCCTTGGATTTTGTCATTGTTTATGGTAGAATTAGATTTCTCCTTAGTTAGCTTCTTCTTCGGAGGTTATGAAGATTGAACTTGGGAATCACCTCTAGACCGATCGAAGATTGAATCACGCTCAACCCTGACTCAAACGCGAAAGAAGGTGGTTAAGATTGAATCGAAATTGATACAGAAATTTGCCAGTCAATTTTTTCTAGTGGAACTCGTCTAATAATGAAAGAACAAAATACTAGCAATAGTTTTGCACTACCATAAGCATCAAGCTTTGGATCATAGCCTCATGGTGTGTCATCAATCTTTAGCACAAAGTATCCGAAATGCTTCAATTAGTCACGTGTCCTCTAATTCCATGTACATGAAACCAAAATATTGATAAAACGTATGACATAATCACTAT
>CM027864.1:25915493-26104978 GCA_016097605.1 Eucalyptus guilfoylei | reverse complement strand
TAAAATATTGGGAGAAATATTTCACTTCGCGCAACTGAGAGAAACTAGGATCATGGACTTGATTGTACTAGTTAATCACTAATACCATTCCTGTATCTAATTTGTTTAAACCCTTAGACAAAGGCATCGGATGCATAGACGCTTCTGGTCCAAGCTTTTTGCATGGCGTGATGTCCGTGGAATCACGTCGATGTAAACCGCGCAACTACTTCTTCCGTGCCAGCTTTATTCGAACAGTACAACTTGGCAGCTTTATTCGGACGGTCCTTGTCATTTTATGAATCATGTCGTATCTGAATGTAAACGTCGTCATCATCATAGGAAAATTAGTGAGCTCCGTCCGGTAGCGAGTTTGTGGAGACGATGTTGTGTGGTTGCGGTGGTGCTTCCGAGAGGATTAATAGTATGTACCGTTGGTGTTGGCTGTAACGCTTTGTGTCACAACCTCTTTTCTAAGTGATCGATATGCATGGGCGCGCAGAGCGTTATTGGCTCTAAGTTAGGTCTATTAGGCTTAATTCAAGCTCTCTGCCCACCAATTCATGACTTATGATTTGAGTTTTTTTAACTTATAAGTTAATTTTAAAAAAGTAGTCGCCCTAATCAATTTGGGGTGGATCGTTTATAAACCCGGTAAAATATTGGGAGAAATATTTCACTGCTGCAACCGCAGAAACTAGGGTCGTGGACTTGATTGTATTAGTTAATCACTAATACCATTCCGGTATCTAATCTTGTTTAAACCCTTAGACAAAGGCATGGATGCGTAGTACGTTGCTGTCCAAGCTTTGCATGGCGTGATGTCCCGTGAATCACGTTGATGTGAACCGCGTAATTACTTTTGTCTTCCGTGCCGCCTTTGTTCGATCTTTGGGCACAACTTGGTGCCTTTATTCGGACGGTCCTTTCATTTTACGAATAGTGTCGTATCTGAATGTAAACGTCGTCATCATCATAGGAAAATTAGTGAGCTTCCGCGGTAGCGAGTTCATGGAGACGATGTTGTCTGGTTGCGGTGGTGCTTCCGAGAGGATTAATAGTATGTACCGATGGTGTTGGCTGTGTAACAGCTTTGTGTCACAACCTCTTTTTCGTGACCGATATGCATGAGCGTCGCAGAATGCTAATGGCTTGGTTAGGTCTATTAGACTTAATTCAAGCTCTCGCAAGCCCACCAATTCATGACTTATGATTTGAGTTTTTTTTAACTTATAAGTTAATTTTAAAAAGTAGTCGCCCTAATCAATTTGGGGTGGATTGTTTAGAAACCCCAAGAAATATTGGGAGAAATATTTCATCGCTGCGCAACCGTAGAGAAACTAGGATCATGGACTTGATTGTACTAGTTAATCACTAATACCATTCCGGTATCTAATCTTGTTTAAACCCTTAGACAATGCACTGGATGCGTAGTACGTTGCTGTCCAAGCTTTTGCATGGCGTGATGTCCCGTGGAATCAATGCGATATAAACCGCGTAACTACTTTTAATTTCATGCCAGCTTTATTCGAATGCATAACTTGGCAGCTTTATTCGACGGTCCTTGTCATTTTACGAATCGTGTCGTATTCGAATGTAAACGCTCGGGCCATCATCATAGGAAAATTAGTGAGCTACGTAGCGAGTTCATGGAGACGAAGCTGTGTGGTTGCGGTGGTGCTTCCGAGGAGGATTAATAGTATGTACCGATGGTGTTGTGTAACAGCCAGGTCACAACCTCTTTTCTAAGTGACCGACATGCATGGGCTGCCAAGCAGACACTAATGGCTCCTGCTATGTCTATTAGGCTTATTCAGTTTCCCCAAGCCCACCAATTCACGACTTTGATTATTTTTTTTAAACTGTGTTAATTTTAAAATGGTGTCGCTCCTTAATCAATTTGGGGTGGATCGTTTAGAAACCCAAGTAAAATATTAGGTGAAATATTTCTCACTAGCGTAACTAGAGAAACTAGGATCGTGGACTTGATTGTACTAGTTAATCACTAATTCCATTCCGGTATCTAATCTTATGTAAACCCTCAGGCTTTTTAGACTTTCAAGGATTTTTCCATGCTTTTTTTGTGGAAAAAAACATATTTTTTGTCTTTTTCTATTTTCTTGAACATAAAAAAGTTTTTTTTATTTTTTTGATTCTTTCTCGAAAATATTGGTATTTTGAATTTTTTTCTGATTTTTTGGGAAAAAATGGGATATTTTTTTTTTGGGTTTTAGTCGATGTCGAAAAATAAATTATTTTTTTATTTTTATTTTGCTATAAAAATATTTTTTTTTTATAATATAATATTATATATAAGAAAAAAATGAACCGGGTCGATTCTCGAGTTGACCGACGGCCGCGCTAGCCTAGCTTGGATAGGCTCAAGCACGAGCCTGACGACCAAGCCTCACTCCTTTGTTTTTTTAATGAAAAACACTTAGCCCACTAGACAAAATCAAAACGCCCATTTTAAAGGGAAATGCTCGGCTAGGATCCAACCCTAGACCCGGCCATGCACGTCCAACCCGGACGTCCAAACCCTACCCGGTTGAAGTTGCGCCCGACTCTGGGCCCACGACACAATTTGTGGCCGCGACCTGCTCGCCCCCTCGTCCCTCTCTGCGATGTCCGGGAGCGTAGATGATGGCTACGAATGTTCGCGGTGACTGGGGGATTGGTCGCCATGGTAGGGACGATGGTGTCAAGGGGATGGAGCGGTGGCGAGCGTAGGGAAGAGAGCGGCCCGGCATAAGCAGAGGTGGGTCGCGCTGGTTGTCGAGGGACGATGTCAAGGGAGCTGGAACGGTGGCGCGTGGGGCCGGCATTACAAGCGACAACGGTGGTAGTGACCGAGAGTGTTAAGGGATCGCGGCATGGCTCGAGGGACCAACGACTCGACATAGGGATGGCGTTAATGGCTGAGCAACGGTGGTGTTGAGTGGCAACGCATGTGACGAAGTAGACGGTGCCGGCAGCAACGACACGGGGAGGTTTGGTGGGGGCTAGGGCTTTCACAATTCAACCAAGAGAGATCTTACTCTGGATCTGTCCTCCGCCCTCGAATCTGCCCTTCTCCCTTGATTTCTCTTATACCCGCCTCGCATTTGGCCTTCTTCTCCTAGGTTTCTCTCACTCAACCCCTCTCTCGCAAATGCAGAACCCTCTCGCTCGCATTTAACCCTCCCTCTCAGGCCGAGCCTCGATCTTGGCATGCTTGCCCTCAAGCCTCCCTTGAAGTCTCCTGGGAGGTTCTCAAAGCACAACCCTTGATCTCTCATTACCCATCTCTATGTTGCTTTCCTCTCCAATGCCCTATTTATAGGCGTGGACGGTCGATGGAGAGGCGCTCGGACCACCAGGTCCTTTGCGCTCGAGCGACCTTCGTAGGGCCAAACCGGCATCCCACACGTCGCGGTGGCCCTAGCTAAACTGCCTCCTCTACAGCATTGAAGACCTGTCCCCTCCGCCTACTCTACATGTGCATCGTCGTTTCTCCTCCATCCGGATCGGCGCGCGTTTGGCTTCTGCTCGCGTGCCGCATATCCAACAAAGGAAGAAGACAAGAAAGAAAAGGGGGCCGAGCCTAGGAAGGAACCGGGTGCCTGGGCCCTTACTAGAAAAGGAGAAAAATGGGGTCAAGTCTTTTTAAAAAATTATTATTATTATTATTATTTTTAAGTAAATTATCCTAAAAATAAGTAAAAAGGACGTGATAAAGATTAACGGATGTAAATATAACCTAGGACCTAATAAAAAAAAATTTTTGTTTGGCCAAATTGATCCTTAATTTTCCATGTAAATATATTTAAAATATTCTTAAATGCAAAAATTTGCAGTGTCAGCTCCCTCTTTGAAGGTGAGCTCACGAGGTTGCATTCAAAGATGAATTGATACCTAAATTTTGTCCATGCACATGCAGTAGATTATATATCTTATTTAGGACCTAGTATCCTATGCAGAGAAAAAAGAGCAATATAACATTATACATATTAAGACAGAGCAAGAAGATACCTATAGTTACTTACCGGAAATGAGTGAGATAGGCGTGAACCTTGAGTTTGGCAAGTATCGTGGCCCATCTTACCCGATGATGTAAGGAAATTGTTTTTCCAAGACTCAAACCTCTCTTGATTTGCCTTGATGGGAAATTGCTTTTCCAAGACCCGAACCTCTCTTCGGTTGTCTAGGACCAGAACTTTTCTTGGTCGTCTTGATGGAAAATTGCTTTTCCAAGACTAGAACCATTCTTCAGTCACTTTGTTAATAAGTTGTTTACCCGACCTTTCGAGGGATGTGCCAACCTTTCTCAAGGCAACCGCATCGGGGTGCTTAATCTTTGCCAGGACACCGGTTTATTACTCCCTTTCTTGGGGGATGCACCCGACCTTTCTTAGGTATCTATTTGTTGGATGCTGATCTTTGTCACGAACACCGATTTGTTACCCGACCTTTCCCCGAGGGATGTACCCGACCTTTCTCGGGCATCTTTTTTGTTGGGTGCGATCTTTGTCAAGGACACCAGTTAGTTGCTGACCTTTCTTGGAGATGCATCGACCTTTATCGTAAGTACATCTATTTGTTGGGTGCCTGATCTTTGTCAAGGACACCGGTTGGTTACCTAACCTTTCTCGAGATGCGCCGACCTTTATCGGGGGCATCTATTTATTGTGTGTCGATCTTTGTCAAGGACACTTTGATTATCTGACCTTTCTTTGGGGATGCGCCAACCTTTTTTAGGGCTTCTGTTTGTTTGGGGGATACCTGGTCATTTGTAGGCTTTGAAAGAGTACTTGAATGATCACAAGTATGAAACTTTGGAGGATACTGAGGTCATTCACAGACATCGAAAGAGTACTTGGATGATGAGAAGTATGAAACCTTAGAAGATACCTAGACGTTAGCAAGCATCGAATGAGTACTTGGCTAATCATAAGTACTAACTCTAGAGAATATGTGACATTTGCAGGCAGCATCTAAATGGTACTTGGGTAATCACAAATACGAACTCTGGAGGATACCTAGACATTCACAGGCATCAAAAAAGTGCTTGGATGCTCACCAGTCTTGAATACTCGAGAAGGTCTCTCGCCACCTGGTAAAGAGAGTTTGGGCAATATCTAGGATGAACCTGGGATATCCGTGAAGGTCTTTCACCTACGAGGGAAAAGAAGTTGTGATATCGAGGAGACATCTTTATGAAAGTCTCCCATCTCCTTAAACATAAATTTGAATGTAGCACGAGGCTTTGCCCGGATGGCCTCGGAGCACTCAAAAGGGCTAGAACACTTGGGTAGCCGCAGTATACAAAACGCAAGGAATACTTGGATAATCACAAGTATTTAATGATACGATATAGGACCACTCGAAGTGTGTCCAAGCATCATGATGATAAGAGAGCATACCTAGGTAACCAAGGGCACACAAAGCAGTGGAATACTTGAATAGCTATTAGTATTCAATGATATAATTTGAGGACAACTCGGATAGATCGAGTGTCATGGGGAGGGAGTACTTGGATGGTGTCAAGTATTCGAAGACAATGGGATACTTGCAGTCACTAGTATCCATACTATGAGGACAATTCAAACAAGTCGAGTGTCGATGATGTGAGAGAGTACCTGAAAAGTGGCGGTATTTAAAGACAATGGGATACGTAGACAACCACAAGTATCCATACAAAAGACAACTCAAATAGGTTGAGTGTCAAGAAAAGAGAGTACCTAGATAGTGGTAGGTACTCAAAGAAAATGGGGATACTTGGATAGTTGCAAGCACCCAAACTCAAAAGACAACTCGAATAGGTCGAGTGTCAATAAGAGAGAGTGAAAGGGCTAGTAAGAACACCTAGAGGGGGGTGAATAGGTATTAAAAGAAATTTTTACGAAAACGTTTATGAATACTTTTTCTTTCAAACTGGAATCTTCAAAGTAATAAACTAAAGCAATTTCAGCAATTAAATAAATTCACGAATGAATAAAAGAGTTTAGGGAAGAGAATAGAAACACAAAGTTTATAGTGGTTCGGCTTAGATCAAGCCTACGTCCATTCTCTCACACCGACAGCCCACTACGGCTGGATTTCACTATGAATCAAAAGAGATTTTACGAGTCTCACGTCCTTGACTTCACGGTGTAGAAACTCTACTACACTCTACCAAAGTCTCACAAGTGTTTACTCTCTCTTTTGAGTACAAATTAAGCTCGACAATTTTAATAGCAAAGAACTAAGAAGCTATAGACTTTGAAATTTTCTCTCACGCATTACTTCAAACAACTGGAGAGTCCGCCTTAAATACTCCTCTATGCCTTCATGACCGTTGGCACTTTCTAAAGGAGTTCTTCCAATCTACCCGTTGGATAGAATCAATTAAGGAGATCTCGAGTCATTTTAGGAATGTGATGAGAGCCCACCAATCCTGCTCACCCATACAATTAGGATCTTGGTTTCTATAAATAGAACCTTTCAAGTGTACTTCGCCTTTCAAAAGATCTTTATATCGGACTTGATTTCAAGAAGAATCAATCAAGTAGATATTATATCTAGCCATAAGGTCTTCCAAAAGCGTACGAACTGAATCCTTGAAAATAATCCTGCATTTGGATTAGTCTTCATACTTCGGTCTAGAATCTGTCAGAGAGGTCAAACTTTGAGATTAAAGTTTGGCAGTCTTCAAACTTTGACAGTAGAGTCTGGAGTTCTTCAGACTATAACACTTAAGTCTGCAAGTCTTCAGACTAGACTTTTGAAAAGGTTTTGTCAGCTTCAAAACGATACAGGAGTTTTCTATAACAGAGAGTACCTGGACAGTGGTGGGTACTCAAAGACAAAGGGATACTTGGACAATTGCAAGCACCCAAACTCATAATACAACTTGAATAGGTCGAGTGTCGATAAGAGTGAGTACCCGAACAATGATGGGTACTCAAAGACAAAGGGATACTTGGAGAGTTACAAGCACCTAAACTTAGAAGACAACTCGAATAGGTCGAGTGTCGATAAGAGGGAGTATCCGAACAAGGTAGATACTCAAAGACAAAGGGATACTTGGACAAGTCTCGCAAGCATTCATACTCTAAAGACAACTCAAATAGGTCAAGTATCACTAAGGGAGAGTACCCGGACAGTGGTAGGTACTTGAATTCAAAGGAATACCTGGACAATCACAAGCATCCAAACTTTGGAGATAACTCGAATAGGTCGAGTGTCAATAAGGGAGAGTACCCGGATAGTGGTAGGTACTCGAATACAATGGGATACCTGGACAATCACAAGCATCCAAACTCTAAAGGCAACTCGAACAGGTCGAGTGTCAAGAAGACCGAGTATCCGAGTGATGGCCGGTACTCAAAGACAATGGGAAACCTGAATAATTGCAAGCATCCTAACTATGAGGACAACTCGAACAGGTCGAGTGTCAAGAAGAGGGAGTACCTAGATAGTGACAAGTACTTAAAGATAAAGGGGATAGGGATATGCTTACCTGGCGATATCTCTGATCTCTAGGAGTTTGTCTGTTATACTCAATATGCACACATGAATGTATATGCTGTAGATTCATGAATTTAAATGTGATTTATGCATGACAGTTTTGTCAATTTTGAATCATCGAGTTCCACTTTGGAAATTTTTGAAAGACAATCTTCATTCAGAATGTAGACATCTTGAACATGCCAAATGAGGGACTTTCAGTCTGAAAAATGATTTTTCACTTACTCTCATGGAAAAGGCTATTTCATCCTGACCATTAATGCAGGATTTATATTGACCACACCATCTCACTGTCATCATGTCGGTGAGGTCCGAGTATTCTCGCAAGTGGTACAACCTTACCAACATAAAAGGTCTTTGTCGGGACTATAATGTAGGCTTGGTCAACGGCTTATCAAAGGGGACCATCAAGGTCAAGGCTTATGAAAGAAATGCCACACGATTATCTCTGAGTTTACAAGTCAAGAACTCTATGAAAAGAGATAGAATAATCCTGCTCGTACTTCTTCGAGCGATGCTTATAAACATATGAAATCTTACGTTAATTGAAGTGCCCTAATGCGAAGAGACTTTTATAATGGGATGCAATGTAGGCTTGACTCGTGTGTAAAAGGGTGAGATTTGGTGATCGCCTTGGCATTGTTACCGTCTTTCTTTTCACCGTCGTCGGATGGAGCTCCATTAATTGAACCATAACAGCAGCTCTATTTAGGAATAGACCTGAAGTACGAGGAGGATACAAAGTTCTACATCTTTTGTTTCATTAGGTCAATTATTCTCCCATTTTTGTAGTTGCAAGCAAAGCAAAACTTTTTATTAGATTTTACACATGGCAACTAGTTGCCGTTTCCGAGGATCGAACCTCAATCGCATCTAGACCACTTCAATCCCCATACCACTAGGCCGAGGTGCTTGTGGTGTTTGTAAGGCACTTCCTTTTTCCATTTAACCACACCAGCTTCGGGACGACATGTCTTTTCACACTAAGTTAGGTGAATTCACTATGGATCACTCCCATGTGTCTGCTCGACCAGTATTGATTTGCCCAAATCAACTATTGAGTTTGGTTCTTGAATCCCGATACTTCCTGTCAATAGGGGAAAATATGTTAAAAGTGAATTTAGAAATGGGGAGTATTGGAAACGATACCAAATTACCCTTCCCTTGAGTTTGTATATGATAACTCCTAAGGATATTTGGATGATGGTGACAGCCCTTTTTTTTGTCTTGACATAGTTCAACTCCTCTTTTGATTGGCCCTTCTCATTCGTGGCTTTGTGTGCACGATTGATGGTCATTGATTCATCCTCAACGCATTCCTTCTGTCGAATTTTTCTTCTGTCTTTGATCATATGAACATTGGAACCATTGGGCAAAGTCATGTACCTCAAGCTTTCACGGAATCTGAGATGGACAATTAAAATCTCCAGTTTTCTAATGACAATCATTTCTTGGGAGAGTATGAGTCTGGAGCAAGAAGTGAGGTTTCCAGGTTCTAAAATCATCATGTGGAATAGGGGCTAGAGATCGCCTCAACTGTCTGGATTTTCTCCTTGTTGATAGTAGCCAATTCAAAGGAAGAGAAGAAATTCCTTCCCTATGCTTTTTGGTTTGTCGAAGCTGGAAATCCCATCAATGAAATCGCAATGTCTAGTTGCTTTGGCACGTTGTGTGAAGAAGATATTGCTCAAACTTGAGACAGAGTTGTGCAGGTGCGAGGCGGAGTGCGCAGAGCTCTAAGGATGGCTCGCGATATGGGGAGGCTGAGAGCAGCATGGAGGAGGTGACCTCGCCCTATGCTACCATGGTATGCATGCTTCGAGTTCAATCATATGCCTGTGCCTATTACATTCTATCTTTCGTCTCTTGTAATAGAAGAGAGAGGACATCATTTCTAAAATTATGTTCAAGGAATAAGACTTACCATTTTTTGAAACGAGCTGATCTTTTCTGTTTGCCCCTACTTTCTTGAAAGAGTGTCTTCGAATTTGGTGAGTTCACATGATGTGCCAGCTTCAAATGCTTCCTGTCAAGCTAAGTCTAAGGGGATGATATTCTGAGACACGAAGTGAGTAAGTCAAAAAAATGAAGAGGATTAAATTTGACATATTGTTATTACAGAAGCTTTTGGTAATAAAATATTTTTTGTTTTCAAAAGTATATATTTGGGGGGGGGGGAGGAAGCATGAGGAAGTCCAGCCCTCAGTATTCTCCTTGGATGATATTTTCTTTTCATGGTTGGATAGTACCACTAGGCTGATTTGGAATACCACCTCATGCTCTCGAAACAAAATATTAGAACTGTACATTAGATTACTAGAATGGAAATGCAACAATAATATACTAAACAAGATAGAAAACATGAGATTATAAAAACAACCAAAACCCATGAAAACTCTTATGAAAATGAGCACTTTCATAGTGTTGGTTCTGAAATCAAGCGCCTTTGAGTTCTTCGCCTCCGTTAGACTCGAAGTATTTGCATGAGAGGACCACTTCATTGAAGCTAGGGAAGTGCAATCCATGCAACAAAAAGTGATGCTTGTGAGGTAAGGCTTTTATGAATAGCTTCATCATTTTTTCTTTGGCCAATTGAGGGTTAGTTTGCATCACGAAAGCTTCCCACCTTTCTGCATATGTTCGGAAATCCTTCATCAGTCTTCTTCTAATGTGAACCAAAATTTTGCAAGGCGCTTCAATTCTAATCTAGCTTTGGTATTGATGTAGGAATGCAGAAGACAGCTCATTCCAATCCCTCATAAGATAAATCCTTGCCATGAAGAACCATTGCATGCGGGCCTATGAGACTTTCTTGAAAGGCCCGAGTTATGAATGGCATTGGGTTGCAAAGTGCCAACACATTTCAGCGTGGAAATATTGCAAGTGGGTCATCGGACAAGTTGTGTTGTTATACATACGGAGATTAGGTATCCTCATTTCTCCGGGGGTCATGGTCCTATGAAGGCAAGATGGGCTCGCCGAGTCTTGGTTAGGCCACTAGTTTTCCCATTGCATATTCATTGTGGTGGTGAATTTTGCCGCTTCAGGAAAGTTGGACTACCAAGATCATTTCATTGCTTTCTTCTAGGTCAAAATCTCAAACCGAGGATGAGGTGTTTACGTCATCCTTATGGTCAGGTGACAAATCTAGTAGCTCATTGAGAGATAACTCATGAAGGACGAATGTTCCCTCTTCTAACGAGGCTTTGGATTACGTGCGTGGGTGGGAGGAATCATTCAATGAATGGCTGGCTTCATCTATATATACTGGGAGTTCTCGAGATTGTGCCCTAGGGGTTGCTCGAAGTCTTGGTGTGGCAGCTCTTTGGTTGACAGATTTGGCCTACGTTCAATGGCAGGGGTTAGCTCAAATTGCTTGGGCTTCCTTTTCTTGATTCATGGACCTGACCTTTAGAGTAAAGCCTTTCATTTTGCTAGTTGGATTTTGTCAATGGGACTGGGAGATGATGGAGCTTCGCTTCTTAAGTTGATGGGGGTCAGCAATATTTGGACCCTAGCTCTTGTAGTGAGCCTAGGCAGCTACCCTGCCGTGCATGGGTTCTGAATAGGTTTTATGGTGTTGACTTCGTCTGCAGGCTCCTTGCCTTTCCCAATGGGAAGCTTCTCAGTAATAGGATATTGCTCGATCGTGCATTTGTCATGCAAGGCTACAGCGATATCTTCTTTTGTGAGCTGTAGGTCAGACTGGGTAGTCGGGCTCCTCCCTAACACGACATGTGTTCTTAAAAACATATTATCCTTCGTCTTCGCAACTAACGAGTCTTCGTGAGGCAGGGCAATGTCGATGTCAATGTCAATGCCATATTCTTGGCGAAAAGCATCAATCAGTTAC
The DNA here is from genome assembly GCA_016097605.1 of Eucalyptus guilfoylei. Classification (NCBI taxonomy): domain Eukaryota; kingdom Viridiplantae; phylum Streptophyta; class Magnoliopsida; order Myrtales; family Myrtaceae; genus Eucalyptus; species Eucalyptus guilfoylei. Next base: position 26,093,658 of record CM027864.1, on the reverse strand, counting down.
CTCCAAGCCTTAAGGAGACAAATCCTCCTTACAATGTACCATTGCAAGGCGAGGCCAGTCAGATTTGATTGGTACGATTGAATCATCCTTCGGACTAGGTAGGCTTATAAATAGGCCTTTGGGCGAGAGGTATTGGCATGCCTTCGCATTCAGGCACTTTGAGCTCTTCTAGTATCTTAACACTAGCATAATTAGACAAATCAATGGGATCCTACCTCGGCAGTTGGCTTAGCTACTTCATGATCTTTACAAACTGTCTATCCTATTGGTTATCATCTAGCCAATTCTAGGTGTCATGAGTGTGTTTAAAGCAGTTACGGGGTTGGGCTTGGCCTGAGTGGACTACATTTGCCTTGAGAGTTGTCGAAGGAAAATGGACATTTGTCCTACGCCGTCTTCGATATTAGCGAGGTGATTTTGTACATCATTCTAATCGAGCACTATTGCCTGAGGCCATTCGTGGGCGACTGGTGGTTGGCAATTCATAATTACCTGTCGCAAAGACAATGAATGAGCATGAGAGTAAATAAATATTTACCCATGGCAATGGTCCAACTATTTTTATTTATCAAAAGAGGATTTCACAGACAACATACTTCTGACATGTACTTAAAATTAAAATGACAGAATGAAATACTAGGTATTAAATAGAAGTCCCTAAACAATGGGACTAAGATAAAACTTTCACAATATTAACACTAGGGTGCACATGACTATTATTTTATATGCGACGGGGAGCAATGTTCTTGCGAAGATGTTCGTTTCCTTTGACTAGCTCCGAGACATGTATCCAGCTTATTCCCAAGTCCCTTTGCTTATGCTCTGCTTGCTCGTGTTGACTGATCTCGCTGGTTGGGTGAGAGATCGATGGCCGCGATCTTGTCGGGATACGATGGTTGTAGATGTAGGACTCAGAGGCGTGATGGGCCTTTTCCTGTCCCTCAAGCCCTTTAGGTACCACGATCCTTTTGCGATGGCACTTGCTCCATGTTTCCTCAATGATGGAAATCTCGAATTCGTAATCATGGCTTTGATGGGTGAAAAAGAGTGAAGGGATCTTTGTCTTGAAAGGCGACTGGATCTTCTGAAGGGCTCCGTACTATTGTGCCATCCTATATGGGTAATAGGGAATGGCGTCGATGAGGCTGAGCAACGGGATTTGATTATAGCATTTGTAAGCAAAGCGAGCTCTCTTTTCATGGAACCAACCAGCACACCATAAGAATGCCTCAGGAGCGGGGTCTCTTAGAAAATTTATCCAATTAAAATAGTTTTGGTTGGGGATGTATGGTCCTAGAATCACAAATTTCTGTAATGGATTTTTGAAATCATTTATTTCAGACGATTGCACGAGGCATCAAAATTCGCTTAGGTGAGAAAAGAACCAGACTTGTAAAATTTCCGGGAGGCCCGCATGATTTTTTTTTTCTTTTTTTTTTAAACGATTAAGGGACAAGAATGTTTCGGCTAAAATCATGTAAACATAATTTTTCCCCCTTAAGACCGATCAACCACCCATGCAATTGAGGGACTTATGGCATCTTTTTGATGCGCGAAAATGATGAACCCGAAAAAGGCTAGGAGGAAAATCTCACTCTTTGGGGTCATGGGTTGATTCTCAAAACAATCAGTCAAAAACACTAGGGGGCAAGTATTATGGTTGGTTTCAAGAATTTGCATAATAACATGGACTTCGTTCTTAAAGTTGCGTTAACCCACACAGCAGGTCAATATCTATCGGTGGCCTAACAAGCTTATTCTCGAGAGGCATTCTAGTGATGATGTTGTATTCTTCTAGAGTTGGGGTTAGCTTGAACCCACCAAATATAAAAGTGGATGTCCTCGGGCACCAAAAATGTGCTATTGCCTGCAGGACTTCAGGATGAATAGAGATTTGGAACAATGATAGGAGATGACCAACTTTGGTTTTCACGCCTTCTTGGGCAAATTGGTCCAATTGACCCCACCATCTGAAGAGCTCTACTTTGGGGGTGGGAATAAACTAGATATCGTCTCCTCCCATCGCATACAACCGGGATCCGAAAAATTGACCTAAATTGCCATAGGCCATTAAAAAGACCTAGTAAAAAACAAAAAGGAAATCACTTTGCTTTAAAAAAAAAAGGGCAAGCATAGAGACATGCGCATGATATGTGCAGCTCGATGTCTAATTGAGAGGGTTTAGAGAAATTAAGAGGGTGTCTGCTCATTACAGTCTCGCGTTGGCATCATACCCTCTTAACCTTGGCTCTATTTAACAAAATTCGGGGAAAAGAAAGGTAACCTCTACATTGCAGTCTCACGTTCAATGTCATATCTTTCTTAACACCATCCTAAATATCTTATAGTGGCCCAGGTCCAGCGACCGGGTTGTGTGTGCCACGTGCAATGCTAAAACAGTAAAGCATGCATAGCAGTTTCTAATCACAAGACATTTTATTTAAAAAAAGATTTCTAAGATACTAACATGCACAACAAGATAAAAAAATAATAATAATAGCCTAAGTCCACAAAAATTGTCCCCAACGGAGTCGCCAAGAAAAACAAGTTGTCGCGACCTCTTTTTCGGCGCCCGATATGTGCGAAGCGCCGACGGAGGCTAATGGTTCGGCTAGGTCTATTAGGCTTAGCCTGAGCTCTCCCAAGCCCACCAATTCACAACTTATGGTTTGAGTTTTTTTTAACCTATAAGTTAATTTTAAAAATGAGTCGCCACTAATCAATTTGGGGAGGATCAATTAGAAACCCAAATAAAATATTGGGAGAAATATTTCACTCCTACACAACTAGAGAAACTAGGATCGAGGACTTGATTACACTAGTTAATCACTAATGCCCTTCCAGTACCTAATATTGTTTAAATCCTAAGGCTTTTTGGATTTTCAAGGGATTTTTCCTTGCATTTTGTGGAGAAAAACATATTTTTGGTCTTTTTCTATTTTCTTGAACATAAAAAGTATTTTTTGATTTTTTGATCCTTTCTAAAAATATTAATCATTTTTGGCTTTTTCGATTTTTTTGGGCGAAAGCATACGATATTTTTTGGATTTTTTGGATTTTTTGAAAAAAAATTATTTTTTATTTATTTTTTATTATTAAAATATTTTTCTATTATATATAATAATATATATAACAAAAAAATGACCTAGTCGGATTCCCAGGATGGGACTGACTTGGGTGGGCCAGTGGCTGGCCTGGATGGGCCTAAAGCACGAGCTCGGACCAGGCCCCACTCCTTTTTCTTGAAAAAAAGAAAACACTCAGCCCATTAGACAAAAACTGGGCCCGTTTAAAAGGGAAATGCCCGACCCGCACCCGACCCATGCACGTCCAGCCCGATCCTCTAAAACCCTACCCGATTGAAGTCTTGCACTCGACCTGGTTTGTGGCCGCAACCCTATTCACCCATTTCGTCCCTCTTCTGCAATGTCCGATGGAGACGACGGCGGTGAATGGTGGCGGCTGACCTGGGGCTTGGTCGCAACGGTAGGGACGACGGTGTCGAGGGGACAAAACAGTGGTGCTGTGGGGAGCAGCAGCAGCCCGACACGGTCAGGGTCGTGGCTGGTTGTCGAGGACGACATCGAGGAGCTTAATGGTGGCAGTATGGGGGTTGTGCATTACAGGCGATGGCGAAGCAGCAACAAATGGCATCAGGGGATGGTGGTACGGCTCGAGGGATCAACAACTCGGCACAGGAACGACATTCATGGTTAAGTAGCAGCGGCATCGGATGGCAACACAAGCGACGCCAAAGCATACAGTGCCAGGTAGCAACAATGCAACAAATGTTTGGTGGGGGCTGGGGCTTTCGCGATTCGACCGAGAGAGAGATCTTCCTTTCGGATCTCATCCTCCACCCTCCAAATCCGCCCTTCTCTCCCTGGATTTCTCTCCTACCAGCCTCAAATATGACCTTCTTCTCTGGTTTCTTTCTCGCTCAACCCCTCTCTCGCAAATCCGAAACCCTCTCACTTAGATCTGACCGTCCCTCTCCGGCCGACCTCAGATCTCGGCCTGATCACCCTCAGGCCTCCCCTGAAGTCTCTCGAGGGAGGTTTTCGAACCTCGCAGCCCTTGATCTTTCTTGACCGTCTCTCTAAGTTGCCTTCCCCTCCGACGCCTTATTTTGAGGCCGGTCGACGAGGCGCTCGACCGCCGGTCCTTTGCGCTTCGAGCAGCCTCTACTAGCCGAACGGGCGTCCCACTTGTTGAGGTGGCCCTAGCTAGGCCTTCTCCTCTACCGCATTGAAGACGCATCCCCTCCGCCGCTCCACGTGCGTCGTCGTCTCCTCCTCCATCCAGCATCACGCACATCCGACTTCTTGCGCGTGCTACTTATCCAACAAAGGAAGAAGACAAGAAGGAAAAAATTGGGTCGGACCCTGGGCCCTTGCGGGAAAAGGAGAAAAAAGGGGTTGGGCGTGAAGGCCCAGCTCTGACGGGCTGCTTTCTCTCTCTATTTTTTTTATTTTTTTATTTTTACTATTTTTAAATAAATTATCCTAAAAATAAGTAAAAAAAAGGAAGATAAAGATTAATGGATGCAAATAAAAACTAGGACCTAATTGATGCAAAAAAATGTATATATATACATATATATATATATATTTAGGGTCAAACGATCCTTAATTTTCCATGCAAATTTATTTAAAATACCTAGCCAAAATTTCGGTATCAACACTTTGGATACAATTTTAGCGAAATATTGTTTGCACATGTGCAAGTTTTATCTAGTGATTTAAATCTTATTTGGTAACCATTTATTCCTTAATTTTTTTTCTCTGGTACAGAAATCTATTTGGTAACGTCGGTTAATTTTTCTGTTATTGAAATAGATCAATGGTCAAGTAATAGATTTGGAACAAAAATAAGAAATAAAAATTCCTATTTCTTTATTTCTGGAAATGAATTATGAAACAAGGTCATTTTCATTTTTTCCCTTCTTCTTCTTCCTTCGCTAGCTAGTCACCGATCGTCATGATGGCTAGTGAAGTTGGCCTCACCAGCCTCGGAAGCTTTCCTGGTCCTTAACAATGCTCGACCTCATCATGGCTATGCGAGGCTCTACCTTGCCCCGTAACCATGAGGTTGACCTTGCAATGGTTGGGTGAGGTTGAGCCTTGCTGGCTCTTGTATCTAGCCGGTCGTTGGCCATCACCTTTGCTCGGTGATCGATTATAGGATGAAGAAGAAGTGAGGAATAAAAGAAAAAGAAACAAAGAAAAAATTCAAAGAAATTAGAAAATTATTAGAAAACTAAAAAAATTCTAGGCACAAAAAAATTTGAGGGATGTACCAAATGCACTCTTGTTCATTTTCTATTCCAAGAAAAGAAATTTTTGGGAAAATTGTCCAAAAAGTGCTAAATCTATTGCACTTTTGCCAATTAAGTCATTAACCTTTTAATTTTGTCAATTGAGTCCTAAACCTTTTTACCTTTTGCCTATTGAGTCCTTTGGGCGGAAATTGCTAAAGTGGACGGCCAACGCTGATGTGGTAGATTTAAAATAATATTTAATGATATTTTAATAATTTTTATAATTTTTGTGCTTTTTTTTTAGTTTTTTTTTTTTTGGGTTTGGAGAGAAGGTCGGCAAGGTGGCCAGCCAACCCTCATCGGCCACATGGGAGGGCTGGTGAACCTCACTAGCCAAAGGCGAGGGCCAGCTAACGCTAGAGAAAGTGTAGAGAAACAGGAGTTAACACAAGTGAGAACTAAAATGGATACGTTGCTCGCCACTTGTAGGAATCCACCGAAGAGATAAGAGCAAAACAAGCAATCCTTCTTGTTCTCAAGCTAAAGGCTAAATTAATTACCATTCAAAACAAGTCTACATTCTTTGTTCTTTACAGCATACTTATATGGATGATCTTGGAACAACCCTTCAAACATGAGGAATTACTAAGACTTTCTAAAAAGATAAAAGGACTCATAGGCAAGACAAACTAGAAAATAACGAAAATTAAATAGGAACTCTAGAAACTTTGAACTACAATTACTAGGCCTTGAAAATATAAGAAATAAATATTGTTGGGTACATGTATCCAAGATTTGCTTGATCCAAAGTTATTGAATTAATGGCCTTCAAGGAATGTGGACACCCTCACCCTCCCACTGCGAGGTTGCCGAAGTAGACTTGGTATCGATAACCATGCAATCATTAACTCCTTTGTAGAACTGACATTGTGGGCATCATACGGTTGTGCTTCACACAAACTCGTCCCTGAGTTTTCATTATCTTCATCTTCATGGTAGGGAGAAAGATCCGCAGCATTAAACGTCGCCAAAACAGCATACTCACTAGGGAGTTCAATTTTATAGGCATTGCCTCCAATCATTTGCAGCACTTTGAAAGGATTATCAGCTCTAGGCTCCAACTTCTCGCGATGACCCCCAAAAATTCTTTCCTTTCTAAGATGTAGTCAAACCAAATCTCCTCCCTTAAAAGCTGCAGACTTTCGATGCTTCTTGGCTCTCTCTTAATACTTCACATTATGCTTTATGATCCTTTCTCGAATTTGCTTATGATGCTTCTTTAAATAGTTGGCATGATCCTCAGCATCTTCACAAAAATGTCAAGAGATGGGTTGTGGAGTTAAGCCCAACGGACTAATAGGATTTCTCCTATACACAACCTTAAAAGGACTTTTTCCAGTTGTTTTGCTTGAAGATCGTTCTAAGCAAATTTAGCTTGAGCTAGATGAGGTCCCATTTGTTGAGAAAACTCTTACCAGGTTTTGAAGTTGACAAAAGAAATATGGAAACCTAGATTCCGATTATATAGGCGACTAGAATCAACGGATTTTCATCTCAATCTTCAAACAGCTATGAAATTTCCTTGATCGATTCTGTCCAATGGATTGATTGGAAGAAATACCTCTAGAGCCAAGTAAGGTGTAGAGGAGTATTTAAGGAGGCCATTCAGTCTATTTGAGATACTACATGAAAATTGAAATTTCTAAAGTTTGAAACCTTTCCAACCACAAGAAGAGTGACTTAGTATGGGAAAAGAAATATTCTGCTCAGTGTTTGTACTCGAAATATTGTACTTCTCTATTGATACTTTAGTGAATTTCAACCAAAAGGCTGTTAGTGTGGAAGAGTGGACGTAGGCTTGATCTAAGCCGAACCACTATAAATCTCATGTGCAATTTTCAGTTCCCTTAACTCTTTTCAACTTTATTTGTTGCAACATTTTAATTTTCGCAAAAATTTAGTCCATCTATTATCTAATTATGAATTTTGCACCAGAAGTTTAATAGCTTGTTTAATCAGACTCTGATTCTTTTTCAGACTTTGTTCACAACTTATTTTATTATGCATTTATTTGTCAATGTTTGTTTTCAAATCTATTCACCCCCCTCTAGGTGTTTGTACTAGCTTCTTCAATTGGTATCAGAGCCCCGTGCTCTTATTTTGATGGAAAAGAATATAGTATGTGGAAGAATAAAATGAAGGCGTTCTTGAGATCCTATGGAATGGGATGTTGTAGAAAGAGGAATCAACCCAAAGGTAGCATCAACTTTAGACAAGGGAAAGAAGTCTTAGATAAGGATGCTAAGGAATCCAACCAAGCAGAAATTATTAAGAGACGGGCTTTTGATGTAAAAGCCATATATTCTTTATATTATGCCTTGTCTCCTACTAAGTATAACAGAATTTTTTCATGTGAAACAGTTAAAAAAGTCTGGGATGGACTTCATGTCACCTATGAAGGAAAAGACTGTGTAAAGAAGATAAAAATAAATATGTTACTTGGTCAATATGAATCCTTCAGAATGAAACCTAGAGAGTCTATTGGAGATATGTTCAGTCGATTTACAGAGATTGTAAATGGGTTAGCATATCAAGGTTAACTAATTTCTGCTCCAATGAAGGTCAACAAACTTCTACAAGGACTTTCAAAGGACTGGAACCATGTGAAAATATCATTTCGGGAGACACTAAGAATCATGCCTCTTTCTATTGATGAGCAGATGATACTCTTCAATCGTATGAAGTGGAACAGATCAAAGATGAAGAGCATCCAGAAGGTAAGAAGTCAATTGCACTTAGTCTAATGCTAATTCTGATTATACATACACAGATGATGATATGGACAATGAGGAGCTGGCTCTCATGATAAAGAAATTTAGGAAACTAAATATTTAAGGAAGAAGATTGAACTAGCAAAAAAAAAGCAAACAAAATTTCCAAAAAAGATCAATGGAAGATGCTGAAACTAGCAAGGATGTGATATGCTTTGAGTGGAAGAAGAAGGGACACATCAAGCCTAACTGTCCCTTGCTGAAAAAGAAGAAAGGAAAGTATGAAAAATATAAGAAAGCTCTAAAAACAGAAACCTGGAGTGTCACAAAATGTGAGAAAAGTGAAGAGGAGTTTGCAAATATCTATCTGATGGTTCACTCAGAATCAGAGTCAGAGTCAGACACAGACTCGGAATCTGACAAGGAAATCGAGGTAAGTCATTCAAAAATTCCTATTAAAGTTTCTAAGTATATAGATGAACTTTACTTGAACCTCAAATCTTCTCTTCAAAGGATCTTAGATTAAAGAAGAAAAATTCAAAACTCAGGCAATAGGATACTTCTTGGAGAGAAAAGTTTAAGAATCTAAAAAATGATTTTGATGATTTGAAAGAAAATGTTGATTATCTTTCAAATGAAAATGAATGTTTGAAAAAGGAGGTTTCGGATATTACTACAAAGTTCTCCAAAGGATAAAAACTTTAGAGAAAAACTTTAGAGAAAACCCTTTAAGCTCAAATACCCTATTATAAAAAATCTGGTTTGGATTTGAATGAAGAAAGTACTCTTTTGATCGATTTTCCTAAAGTCAATGAGAGACTTAAACAAAGACCTTCAAAATCTTTTATAAAAGTCATTTTCAAAAAGTTTGTGTAAAACCTGTTGGCTGGAATGCTCTTAAATATTCCAAGTGTAACAGCTCAGAACATTTTGAGAATGAATGTCCTAAATTTGGAGACATGTTAAGAAGGATTGGGCAATGGTTATTGTGATGACCCTCGACCCGTTAGGGTTGTCGCGGCGTTCCTTGCTTTTGCTATTATTTCACTACGGAAGTGTGTAACAACAACTCCAATATAACTTAAGTCGATGCACACGAAATATGAAACCAAGCACTGTATTTATTTATATGTTCTAGACAACTTAGGTCAGTACATTAAGGCCAAAAAGTTCCCTTTTTTCTGGCTATTCCAAAATTCTGTCCCGACCATCCTGCAGTCTATTCACATGGCCGTCTTCATATCACATTATGGTCTCGTCCAAAAATGCAACCTTCCTCCCCCGGGCCCTCCATCTACTCAACCCCACTAGAACCATCATCGTCATCCGGTAGTGGAAACGGTCCCACCGTGCACCCATTGCCCGAGCATAGAGTGCGATGAACCTCATCAGCACAGGACCCGTCGTGAGACCAACATCCACCGTCAGGATCATCGTAATCCGGATAAACGTAACGTCCAGGAAGTCAGGGTCCACGTGCTCCACTTGATCCCACGTGAGATCAGTGGGGATGCTGTAGTGCACAGTGGAAGACGCGGGTTGGAGAGGCATGATCACATGTCTGAAATGTAATAGTCCCACAAGGGGTGAGTACAACCTCTTAGCAAACAAGAGTCTACTAAATTATACTACGCAAATCTATCATCACCCCTTTAACGCAATCCAAAAATAAAGTAAAAAAAATGAAATAATTAAACTTGCATCGGTTCTAAAAGAATTTCATAAAAATGGTATATCGAAAAGCAATGGAAATTAGGAATTTCAATTCATCCAGATTCAACTACCACCATCTTTCGGAGGAAATCGTATACCATCCTCTAGGCATCTCGCACCCTACTTGGCGTCACGAGGAACTCTGGGCCTTTATCACATTTTCCGACATCCGGAGGGCACCGTATCACACCTCTGGACATCTCGATGCCCAAGGCATCGTCGTCAATGGGGACCGACTGCATCCATAAATTAAGTACCATGGTGTAGCAATCCAACTATTTAAATTAAAATTCTTTTCATGCTGCTCATGCAAGATAAATAATTCGATTCCAAAATCCAGAAATGTAATATACACCAAAGTGCAACAAAAACCTTGAAGGAACGTCAAATCCACGTCGGCAGAAACATTTCGTAAAAATCAAGATTTTTAAGCACTGAATCGTTCATGATCAAATTCACGGTTTCATCCCCGAAATACCTTAGAAACTCACATGCATGGACTTCAATCATTTTCAAGTTTCATAAGTTCAGAATCTCCGTATAAAACAGTTCGTGTATAAAGCCAAAAATTTTCTGCAATACCAAGGTCAGTAACTAACGGGTCTACAAACCAATGTTGACCCTAAACAGCACGTACTTCTCTCCCGCTTTCAATTCGTGGTCACCCAAAACGGCTTCCAAATTCACCAAATAACGCGAGTATCCTAGAACTCATAGTAATTTGTAGAATTCCGATGGAACACGTCTCACTACGCAACGACGGGATCCACATAGCATAGAATAGTCGACGTCTACTTGCCTTGAATATGTGGTGGTGCAAGCTGGTGGTTCGAGCTGCGAGGCGACGCGCGAGCTGGTGGCGGAACAGCAGAGATAACTTGAGACGGTGGTGCGGGTGGCCGGTGGTGAGTAGCAAGACACGGATGAAACGGCAAAGGTTTTGGGCTGAAGTTTGCTGAAAACGGGGATGAAAAATGGAGGAAGTCGTGCGGTGCCGAGGGAGAAGGAAAACGATCCTTCCTTCTACTTGCCCGCCGGTTGACTCTAGTAGTCAACAAACTGGAAATTTTGTGGCAGCTCGTTGGACGCTGGCAGCAGGAGGGAAAACCAGTTGGCCATGTGTGTCACGCCCAAGGAAGAGCGGATGGCCACCTCCTTGCATGGCCAGACTTGAATTTTTCTTTGGTTGACACGTTCTGGTCAACTTGGCAAAGCATTGAGATTGGCTTGCTGAGGAAGGGGAAAACGTGGCTGCATTCTTGAGTCCAATTCCTCAGGTCGCTGGCCAGCTGCGGAGAGAAGGCGTGGCTGCAATTTCGATGGTCAAAGTCTTCAATTCTTGGTTACTTGGACGTGTGCATGGAAGTGAGGAAAAGTTTGCATGGAACTCAACTTGGCAACGTACAAATGAGGGTGAACATTGGTCTCACTTGTGGCGTTTCGTGAAGAAAATTTAAATGAGGTGATGGACTAGGTGATGGTCAAGCCATCACAGTACGGCGGAGACGTGATGATGAAGTGGTGCCGCGGGGATGTGACGAAACGTGACAGTTCGGTACGGGAACGGTGGTGGCGAAACGGTGGCCGTGAATGGTGTCAACGGTGTAGTCCGACGACAAGCTTGTCAACGCAGCATGGACCATTATGTACTCGAGGCTCAGGTGAAGTTCGGATATTACAACTGTCTTTAAAACTAACTCGCCAGGACCCAAGAAAATTTGGATACCAAAGAAAGTTTCAAACTTCTTTTTGATTGCAAGTTTCAGTTAAAAGGAAAAGCAAATAATATTTGGACAGTGACTGTTTTAGACATATGACTAGAAACTCAAGCGGTTTCGTAAAACTAGAAAAACAAAAGGAGGAAATGTATCGTTTAGTGGGAATAGCAAAGGAAAAATTATTGGACATGGAATAGTGAGGATTAGAAGTTTGATCATCAATAATGTTAATCTAGTGAAATCTTTGAATTATAATTTTCTGAGCATAAGCCAGCTATGTGATATAGGATTCAGAATCAATTTCCAAGAAGATGTTTGTTCTGGAGTAAGTCGAGACTTCTCTCAATCTTTCTGTGACATCCTGATTTTCAACCCTATTTTCGATTAAATGAATTGGGATTTTCATTAACGCGCCTATAGTGTTTTTCTCTGAGCTGATCACTCACGAGATAACTAATTTATCTGGTAAAGCCGTTAAAGAATCCAAACGCGACAGACTAGAGAATTCAACCAGAAATCGACTGCTTGACCGTGCTAATCTGCAAGGGTCAATACGGCATTGTCAAAATCAATTAGAGGCTGAAGATAGGTCGATTCGATAGAGGCATGTGATTAGAGTGTGGGTAATTCCACTTCATTGCAAAATTCTTATCGAATAACACTAAACCGATTTTTCTGTCATTTCTGTACCCTGTGCCTGTATTTGAAACCTCGAGATTTTCACAGCAACCCAAAGTCGCCAATAGATGTACAATGTGGCTCGAAAGTAATCAACCAAGGGTCAAATGTGCTAAAAATTTGTAAAAGCTACCCGGTAGGTTAGGTCATGCTAAATCGTGTTCGGTTGAAATTAACCACGAAATTGAACCCAATTTCAGAAATTGAAAATTTTGTCATGTCATGATTTATTTTAGGAACGTTGACTCATCATCTGGAAAATTTTCGACGAGTCCGGATTTTTGGCGAAAAACCAAGAATTGGCGAAATTGGACTGGGAAATTTGGATGGGCCAAATTAGGTGTATTTTTGGCCTTCAAGTTGGATCATTTGCCGAGGGAAAATTATGCAATTGAAGTGGACACCTACCTTGGCAAGTTGGCCATTTAATTGGATGGAATTAGAGTGAAGTTGGATTGGAATTGAAGGGGAAAATGAGGAGATTCGTATGCCTAGGTGGGGTGCAACATTTGGACCACTTTGGTGGCTTGTTGGGGAAGTCTGTGAAGGGAAATTGGCTGAGGATGGGCTATGGACTTTTGTGGCAAGAAATCAAGTAGTTTAGGATATTTGTGAAGACTTTGAGCGCTCTTTGTCCCCCCTCCATTTACCCCTCTTCTTCTTCTTCTTCCTTGCAGTCTAAGCCCCTGCAGCCGCTGACTGCCCACTATTAGAGCAGCCGCTACAGTCGCGCCATCCCTCAGACCCGCGCTCCGCTTGCGCGTCCAAGCCGTCGTTTGTTGTCCACCGGGCCTCGTCCAACCGCCGAGCCGTCTTCGCCATCCGTTCAAGCTAGCCGTCGCCGCCCGAGCCGCTAGCAGCCTCGTTTGGCCCCGTCGTTGCCACCCAACCTTTTCCCACGCCATCCTAGCCCCTCGGTCTAGCTCTCTCGGCCCAAAGCAAAATCGAACTCTCAACTGTGGGCTGAGACTTCGTGGCCCGTTTCCAACCTCTTCTAGAGTGCGTTGGGTGTCGCTGTAGGCTCGAGTCTCGCTCGCCTCCACGCCGCCGTCGCCGTGAACTCATCGGCTCATAAATCCGGTGAGTTTACTTGCTAAACCTTAATTAGGAGGTTAATCATGCTTAAGGTATGATTAGATTAGGCTAAGCTTGGTTTAAGTGGTTAGTTTAGTTTAATTAGTGATTTAGTTGATTAATTAAGCCAATTAGGTGGTTAGATTAGATTAGTTAAGGGTTAATTAGATTGTAGGATTTGATTAGCATAGTGCATTATTTTTATAGGTCCAATTAGGTGGTTAGATTAGTGTTTGAAGCTTAATTAGTGATTTATTGAATTATTTTGAATTTATTTAATTAATTTTGTAATTTATTTAATTATTTATTATTTTCCGGAAATTATACCGGAATAGACATTCGTCAGAATTTCGTGCTGATTGCCGTGGTGTAATTAGTTTGTGCAATTGATTGATAGATTGTGCAATTGAGTGAAAATTATGATTTTTGATTTATCATTTCAAAATTTTGGATTTTTGGTATTTAATCGAAAAATACCAGGTGTCATTTTTTTGACGTAAAAAATATTTTCAAGTACTATATTAAATAATGGGATTTTTAAAAGTGAGAAAATCGCATTTTGTTGCTCAAGCTGACTATGTATCCACACACGATTATTTTACCGGGTGTTTTTAATATGAAGAAAATATACCAAGTACATTACTTTAATTAAGGCATTTGTGTGCAAAGCACGATGTCCTTGGCCAACATTGGATATGTATGGAATTGCTATGAGAACCTGTCACAAGCTTTTGAGCCAGATGATGTTCCTTTGGGAATGCCCCAAGTCAACGAATGCCGATCGTAATGGAGGTTGGACTGATGCTCTTATGTGGAATGCCGTATAGATGTAGACGTTGCCGTGCTCGATGGTGCGAGACGACACCCAGCTAGATCGGAAGACCATTAACTATTGAGTCGGCCATGGCCGTTGGGTCATAATCAATTGGGAAGAATGGATGATTGAAATTGACTTGTCGGATTATGGGACAAAATTGTGTAACACGGAATGGGATGTGTCATAACGATTTGGCCTTATAATCGGGACCCTTGTAATTGATTGAGATATGAGTGAAACGTTTCAATTTATGTGTGCATTTATTATATGCATCGGTTATATGAACTATACTGACGTGCAGGGAGGTGCTAAGGCGAGGTGAGTCTTCAGTGATGTGTGGTTAGACTGCCTCTAGGCGTATTACCTTCCTAATCAGGGTTTAGGGCGTGAACTTGTTGAGATATTGTCTCACCTCATCATGGGCTTAATCTTTGCGGTCCTTAGATGGAGGAGTTTCAGTACGATACGGGGTTCCTCAGACGATGGATTTTGAGCATACCTTCATCCCTATTCCCGGGACCACCCTGACTCGAGAGTCAGTTAAGTCCGTGGTATAGGTAGATGAGGGACTATCTCAGTTAATACCTCACCGATTCATAGCATGGTTCATTCGCTTTCGACAAGGGGGTTGGGAGGGTCCTCTGCTAGGTTTCAACGAGCCTCCCGTAAGGATGGGCAGTGGGAGGCAGCACATCCTATGGATCTAGACACTCCTGATGGTGTCGTGGTGGACCCGGAGCCCCCGAAGCTTATGGATAAGGAGTCTAGTGCTTAGATGGCATAGTAGCTCTCTCTTTTTGGCTTAGACCCCTTTTGTGTATAAACATGTGTGTTTATATAAGTGTGGTTATGAGATTTGGTTGTCTTGCTTTTCTATCACATGTTTGTGTTGTCTCGGGGGATTTTTTATTTTGCTTCCACTTGTGCATGATTCGTTTGGGTCGGTGACGCGTAATGGAAATGTCACAATTTAGTCAACCACCAAGGGATGTGTGCTCGCTTGAAGTTCGAAGCGTGACACTTTCAATGTACGACATAAGTTCCGAGAGCTCTCAATGTCTTATCTCAATTCAGGATGAAGCATATCTCTAGCATCGCAAGCTTAGACATGTGAGTGTGAAATAGATTGCTAAACTTTCGTCTAAGAAGCTAGTTTGAGATCTTTCCAGAATGGTGTACCAAAAGTCTGAGTTGTGTACTCCATGTATATTGAAAAAACAGATCAAGAGCTCATTTAAACCTATAAATAAAGTTTCCACTAATCATGTCTTGCAACTTCTTCACATAAATCTTTTTGGACCAACTAGAACTCAAAGTATTGGTGGTAAGAAATACTGCTTGGTAGTTATGGATGATTATTCAAGATTCACATGGGTTTTCTTCTTGGCAAATAAAACATAAACCTTCTTATATTTTTCAAAGTTTGCCAAGAAGGTTCAAAATCAGAAAGGTTATGCCCTTTCAAGCATAAGGACTAATCATGGGGGAGAATTTGAAAATCAAGACTATGAAAATTTTTGTAATGAGAACGGTCTTCAACATATTTTCTTCTCACCATACACTCCAAACAACATGAAGTTGTAGAAATGAAAAATAGGTCGTTATACGAGATGGCCATAACTCGCTAATAGAAAGTAGAGTCTCTTCTCATTTTTGGGTAGAAGTAGTTTCAATTGCCTGTTATATAATTAACAAAGCATTTTTAAGGCTTATCCTAGAGAAAACTCCTTATGAAGTTTACAAAGGAAAAATGTCAAATATTTCTTATTTTCACGTGTTTGGTTGCAAGTGTTTCATTTTGAAGAATGGAAATGATCGGCTTGGGAAATTTGAAGAAAGATCGGATGAAGGTATATTTCTTGGCTACTCTACTTCAAGCAAAGCTTATAGGGTCTTCAACAAGAATACACAAATTGTCAAAGAATCCATGAATGTCAGATTTCAAGAAAATATTCAAAACCTATAAGATCATACTCAACTTGAAGAGTCTGAACTAGTTTCAAACTTAATAAAGTCCGATTCCCCCGAGGAACCTCAGTCTTTTGATGATCAAAGTAAAGCAGAACAAGAGTCAATAGAATCAAAGAAAATTGACATTTAGCAAACCCTTGCAGAAAGTGACAAATCTAAGAATAATTGGAAACACAAATCAAGCCATCCTAAAGAGCTTATTATTGGCAATATAAAAGAAGGAATCCATACCATATCCAAAGTAAAAGGAGACTCAAATGCCCTAACCCTTATTATGAAATAGAACCAAAAGGAGTAGAATAAGCTTTATCTGACGAAGGCTGGATAGAAGCAATGCATGAAGAACCCAGACAATTCAGTATTAATGATGTTTGGGAGTTAGTTCCAAAACCAAAAGGAAATGTATGATTGAAACAAAGTGGGTGTTCAGAAACAAGATGGATGAAAAGGGTAAAGTAACCAGGAACAAAGCAAGGCTTGTTGCAAAAGGTTATACGCAAGAGGAATGAATAGATTGTAACGAGACATATGCACTTGTAGCCAAGTTGGAAGGCATTAGGCTATTGCTTGCATATGCATGTTTCCATAATTTCAGGTTATTCTAAATGGATGTCAAGAGTGCTTTCCTAAATGGGTTCATACAAGAAGAAGTCTATGTGGAACAACCACCAAGATTTGAAGATCCCAAAAAACCAGACTTTGTCTACGGACTGAAAAAACCTTTGTATGGTCTGAAATAGGCACCTCGAGCTTGGTATGAGAGACTAAGTAAGTTTTTGGTAAGCAATGGTTTCAAGAAAGGAATGATTGACACAACATTGTTTATCAAAAGGGAAGAAAAATACTTTCTACTTGTTCAAATATATGTAGATGATATAATCTTTAGGTCTTCTAACGAATGTCTGTGCAAAAAATTTTCAAAGTCCATGTAGGAAGAATTCGAAATGAGCATGATAGGTGAGTTAACATTCTTTCTAGGTCTACAAGTCAGACAATCAAAGAAATGAACTTTCATTTATCAAGAGAAATATGCCAGAGATGTCATCAATAAGTTTGGGATGGAAAACTGCAAGAAGACTGAGACTCCCATGTCAAGTTCTTCCAAACTTGACAAGGATGAAGATGGAAAGAAAGTTGACCAAAAGACGTACAGAAGCATGATTGGTTCTCTTCTCTACCTTATTGCTTCTCGATCTGATATTCTATTCAGTATGTGTATGTGTGTTAGATTCCAAGCCGATTCTAGAGAATCTCATCTCAGTGTTGTTAAACACATTATTAAATATATTGCAACAAATCCAAAGTTAGGTTTGTGGTATCCAAAAGGAAAAGACTTTACAATAATTGGATACTCAGATGCTGATCTAGCTGATTGTAAAGTTGACAAGAAAAAGTACTTCAAGAACATGCCAACTCTTAGGACAAATGTTGGTATCCTAGT
Organism: Eucalyptus guilfoylei; assembly: GCA_016097605.1. Taxonomy (NCBI): domain Eukaryota; kingdom Viridiplantae; phylum Streptophyta; class Magnoliopsida; order Myrtales; family Myrtaceae; genus Eucalyptus; species Eucalyptus guilfoylei. The sequence continues at coordinate 26,076,215 of CM027864.1, read as the reverse complement.
TCTCAAAGAAGTAGAACACTGTGGCACTTTCAACGTCAGAAACAGAATATGTTGCTCTTGGAAGTTCCTGTCCACAAATTCTTTGAATCATGCAACAACAAAGAGACTTCGGAATAGAAGAACCTTGCACTGAAATCAGATATGACAACACAAGTGCGATCAATCTCACCAAAAATCCTTTTATCCATTCAAGGGCAAAGCATTTGAAATTCGCCATCTTTTTTAAGAGACCATGCGCAAAATGGAAAAATTAATGTTCAATTCATTGATTCGAAGAATTAACTAGCATATATCTTCACCAAGTGTGACATACTGATTTTCCACTTTTGTTTTCAATTTAATGAGTTGGGCTTTTCATCGACGCGCCTATAGTTCTTTTCTTTGAGTTGATCACTCACGAGATAACTAGTCTATCGTGAAGCCATTAAGGGATTTTAATGCAATAGACTTGAGAATTCAACCAGAAATCGACTGCTTGACCGTGCGAATCTGCAAGGGTCATTACGACACCGTCAAAATCGATCAGAGACCGGAAATAGGTCGATTCGACAGACGTATGTGATTAATGTGTGGGTGATTCCACCTAATTGCAAAATTCTCGTCGAACGGCACTAGATTGATTTTTTTGTCATTTTTGTACTCTGTGCCCTTATTTGAAACATCGAGATTTTCATGACAACCGAGAGTCAACAATGAGTCGAAAATGCACAATGTGGCTCGAAAATAATCGACCATAGGTCCATTACACTAAAAATTCCTAAAAGCTACCCAGTAGGTTAGGTCACACTAAAATCGCACCTGGTTAACCCCGAACTTAAACCCGATTTCAGAAATTGAAAGTTCCGTCATGTCACGATTCATTTTAGGAATGTCGACTCGTCTTCCGAAGATTTTTCTGCAAACCCGAGATTTTGGCAAAAATTTAAAGTAAGGTTATTTGGGACCGGGAAAATTAGAGGGCCGTTTTTAGTCGCATTTTTTGCCGTCAAGTTGGTTCAATTGACGAGGAAAAATCATGAGATGGATGAGGGCATCTCAGCTGAATTTATGGGGACCGAATTGAGCCCGATTGATGAGAAATTGAATGAAGTTTGGAGCGAAATTGTCCAAATTCGTAGCCAAGAGGGTGCAGCCACTTTTGGACCATTTCAATGGCTTGTTGGGGAAGTTTGGGGGTGCAAATGGCTAAGGATTGAAGGCTGAAAGTGGTGGGGCATGGATGATGAGGAAATTGGATATTTGGCTTGATATTTGAGGCAATTGGGACCCCCCCTTCAACAGCTAGCTTCTTCTTCTTCATTGGGCTTCTTTCTCCATTGTTAAGGCATTTGAGAACTTGAGAGAACCAGAGAACCAGCTAGCAGCCTCCCCCTTCACCGTTGACCACCGCCTAAAGTTGTCAGACCCGTCGCATGCCGCCTGCAAACCACTCGAAGCCCGTCCGTCGCACGCCCGTCTCGCTCACCCGCACCCGTGCGTCCATCGTCCAGCCGTCGTTCGCTGTCCCCGAGCTGCCTCAGATCGCCGTTCGCCTCCGTCGAGCTCGCTAGGAGCTGCTACAGCCGCCACCATCCTGTTGTGGCGTGTTTTAAGGCCCGTCCGGACCTCTATTGGTGTCACCGCAGGCTCGAGTGTTGCTCACCTCCACGTCGCCGTCACCGTGGACTCACCAACCCGCTAAACTGGTGAGTTTACTTGCTAAACTCTGCTTAGGGAGTTAATGACGCGTAATGGATAATTAGTTTAGGCTAAGTGTGGATTATGTGATTAGTTAGTTTGGATTAGTGATTTAATTATTTAATTATGCATGTTAGATGGTTAGAATATACTAATTAAGGGCTAGATAGATTGTACTATTTATCTAGATAGGTTCAAAGATTTTCTAGGCCCATTTAGGTGGTTAGATTAGCATTTCCGGCCTAAGTTAGTATTTATAGTATTTAATTTGCTTTATTTAATTATTTATGTAATTTATTTAATTATTTATTATTTTTCAAAAATTATACCAGGATAGCTGATGACCGGAATTTCATGTTGATTGTAGTGGTGTGCTTAGTTTATGCAATTGAGTGTTAATTTGTGCAAATTAAGTGGTGATTGAAATTTTGGTTATTTATTTGAAAATTGTGAAATTTTGATATTTAATTAAAAAATCCTGGGTGTCGGGTTTTGACACCGAAGATGGTTTTAAAGACTATATCAAACAGTTGGATTTTAAAAGGGAGGATATCATTTTTCTAGTTCAAATTGACCGTGTACCCACGCACGATTATTTTTACCGTGTGTTTTTAATATGAAGAAAATAGGCTAAGTACATTATTTTAATTAGGACATTTGAGTGCAAAGCGCAATGTCTTGGCTGAGAATTGGATGCATGCATGAATGGTTATGAGAACCCGCCCCAATGTGATTTGGGTGGACGTTGCCCCTATATGGGATGCCCTTGTCAACGGATGCCGGTCGCAGAGGCTAGACCGATGCTCCTATGTGGAATGCCGTTGACGAAGTGACGTTGCTATGCTCAATGGGGCGAGATGATGCCTGGTTATGCCAGAAGACCACCGAACGTTGAGTAGGCCATGCCCGTTGGGCCGTGATTAAAAATTGGAACGCATGATTGAGTGAAATTCATGCGCCATATTATGGGACAAAATTGTGTGACACGGAATGGGACGTGTCATAACGATTTGGCCCTATAATCGGGACCCTTGTGTTTATTGAGATGAAAGTGGAGGTGTTCCAATTGATTGAGTTTGATTACTGCATATGGTTGTGTATTTGACCTGTGCTAACCTGCATGGAGGATCTGAGACAAGGTGAGTCTCTGTGGTTGTGTGATTGTGTGGCTAGGCGCATTTCCTTCCTAGTCGAAGTTTAAGGGGTGGACTTGCTGAGACATTATCTCACCCCGTCATGGGCTAAATTCTTTTCAGGTCGTTAGATGGAGGAAAGCCAAGTGCGGTATGGGGTTCCACAGATGATGGATTTTGAGTTCACCTACATCCCCATTCTCGGAACCACCCTGACTCGGGAGCTAGTTGAGTCTGTGGTATGGGTCAACGAGGGACTACCTCAGTTAGTACCTCAACGAGGGTATTTCTTCACCTGTTTTCACTAGTGATGTTAGTAAATCTCCATCAGATCCATATGATGTGTATGCCTTTCAATACCCTAAAGCAAATCTTGAGGCATCCACTCCAAGTCTTGGTGATCAAACTGTTGATGTGCCCTCACATCTCAAGACTCCCGGAATTGATTCGGCTGGACCTGCTACATCGTAACCAACAAAGAAACTTTCTGAGGCTGCTGGATCTCATTTTGGAATTGAAGGGTCAGCAATATGGTTTCGAGTTTGAGATGAAGAACCTCATGACAGCTCTTAAGTCAACTTCAGACTCTCTACAAGTGCAGCTACAAGCCCTGAAGCTTCAAGTGCAAGAAAATGCAAAGAGAGAGGATATTCAACGGCTGAAGGAGACTCTGAAGACACTGGAGGAGACTGTCAAGTCTATGGGGGATTTTCAAATCGTTCGCATCCCCAAACAGCCATGATTTTTACCCAACTCTTTTTATAGTTTTTCTCCACTTTTGCTGATGACAAAAAGGGGGAGAGAGTTTGTGCAGATTTGGATTTGACTTATCTTTGACTTATCTTTTTGGTATTTTTTTTTTGCTTAGTTTGATTTTGACTTTGGACCGGTATACTTTGGACTTTTGACTACTGTTTGATTTTGAATCTTTTGACACTTGCAATAACTAAGTTTGTGATATTGATTGTGGCTGGATAATTATTTATCTTGCAGGATTAACATGTTTTATGCGATTGCAGAATCGATGCTATCCAGTTCCTAATCAACTTATTTTCACAAGATATCACGTTTTGCTTAAGTGTTGTTTTGCAAGTCAAAATTTTCAAATTTGCAGAAAAGTTTTGTCACCATAAAAAATGAGAAGATTGTCAAAGAAAACTCCTTTATTGTTTTGAAACTAACAAAACATTTCCAAAAGTCTAGTCTGAAAACTTGCAGACTTAAGTATTATAGTCTGAAGAACTCTAGACTCTACTACCAAAGTCTGTTCTTTAGACTATAATACTTAAGTCTGAAGACCACCAAACTTTAGTCTCAAAGTCTGACTTCACTGACAAATTCCAGATCGAAGTATGAAGACTTATCCAGATGTAGGCAAGTAATGTTATCCATATCTTGTTGCTGTCAAATTTGTTACTGTGGGCAATTAACTTAAATTTGCTCCAGAAAATGAAGATGTATTTAGCAAAAATCACTTGGCTATCTCTCACGATTCCTTTTCCACAACTTGTTCATCGCAGGGGTCGACACAAGCACGAGCTCACTGGAGTGGGCGATAGCAGAGTTGCTGCACAATCCAGAGAAGATGGCGCGAGCCCGTGAAGAAATCGACCAAGTCGTCAGTGGTGATGGAGGAACGCTGTAAGAGCCAACATAACGAGGCTCCCCTACTTACAAGCAATAGTAAAGGAGACTCTAAAGCTGCACCCGCCAGTTCCCTTCCTGATCCCACACAAGGCCGAGAGCGACGTGGAGATAGGCGGGTTCCAACTGCCCCAACACGCCCAAGTGTTGGTCAACGTCTGGGCCATGGGGCGGGACCCGAGCATATGGTCAAACCCAGACAGCTTCATGCCGAAGCGGTTCTTCGGGGGTGAGATTGACTTCAAGGGTCGCGATTTTGAGTTCATCCTGTTCGAGACCGGATGGAGGATATGCCCCTGGATGCCCTTGGCCTATAAGATGGTGCACTTGATTTTGGCCTCTCTCTTGCGCTCATTTGATTGGAAGCTTGAGCAGGGCGTGATGCCTGAAAAGATGGACATGACTGAGAAATTTGGGATCACATTGCAAAAGGCAATGCCTCTCTGTGCTATTCCCATGGAGGTGTGACTTTAATTAGTCTGTACTCTCTTCCTTAGAGTGACGTTTATATCTCAGTATTGTTTTCTTAAAAGTGATATAATAGTAGGAATTTACCTAGAAGGATTTTCGTCCTAATGTCCTTTTGCTTCTATATATGTTTGAAATAAATTAGATGAACTTACTTTCATAAACGATGTATTTGTGTATGCAAGTATATGCGGTGACATGGATGAATAATTGTGTAACATGAAATTGCACAATCATAAGTATAGTGTGATATGTCTAAACAAAGGACCAGTTTCAAGATAGCTGGAGCTTTAGTTTATCTCTAATCATCCAATTGAATTTTAAAGTGGTTAATCCTGAACACTTTCATTCATTCATTCATTCATTCTTCTTCTTCTTCTTTTCTTTTAGTTCGAAATTTTATGTGCAATCTTATTGCCATAGTCGAGAATATCACACGTTTAATATATTTGCAATTGGATATTACCGTGAATAATATAAACATTATGTTTTCTTTTTTCAAGCTTTCACCTCCTTCATGTTTGCTTTGTTCAAGAGAGAACCTCCAAGAAACCTAATTCTTCATTACCTTTTTGAGCAAATTTATGAATTAATTATCAAATAGAATCAAGAAAACTTTGAACTTAAATTACTTTTTAACATAGTCTAATATTTACAAACTTTTTACTTTGTAGTGCATTTTGCTATTGAATTTTTTCTTATTAGTTATCTTCTATATTCATGTAACAACCCTCACCACATCTGGGCAAGGGCGTCGTGCCTTTGCCTTGCCCTAGCCTTCACCTTGCCTTGTGTCATGTCACCTCGCCCTTGCCCTCACCTTGCTCGTGCCGCGTCATGTCGCCTCACCTAGGTCTAAATGACAAGTGAAGGAAAATAGGAAAAAAATTCAGAAAATTTAAAGAAATTGCAAGAATTGTCCATGTCGGGACCAACTGTGCCATGTAGGATGGTTGTCATTAACTAGATCGTCACGTCATCAATTTTTGGTCAAAAGTGGCTATAAAGACTAGATTAACAAATTGCCAAAAGGTTTAAGTCTAAATTGGCAAAATTGAAAAGTTTATGACTGAATTGGCCACCATATATTAGATTGAGGATTTTTTGGACAATTTCTCATATAGACATAGTCTCACCTTTTTATTCGTAGTAACTGCATATGTTATATTAAGACATGATTATTTCCACCGTACCATCACATGTACAAATTGATAGTTGCTACCATCCACCCTTTCGTTCACCACTTTACCACCGAGAGTCATCAATGTGTCGAAAAGGTTCATTGTGGCTCGAAGAAAATCGACCACGGGTCATTTGCACTAAAAAATTTTAAAAGCTACCCGGTAGCCTAAGTCACGCTAAAATCGCACCATTGAAATTAACCACGAATTTGAATCCAATTTCAAAAATTGAAAGTTCTATCATGTCATAAGTCATTTTATAAACGTCGACTCATCTTCCAAAGATTTTTCTACAGATCGAGATTTTTGGCGAAAAGTCGACATAGGGCTCTTTTTGTCCGGAAAATTCAGGGAACCGTTTTTGGTCGTGAAATTGGGATGCAAGTAGGTTTTATTGGCGGGGAAAAATGCCAATTTGATCGAGGACTCGATGGTGGAATTTTTTATGATCGAATTGCATTGATTCAAGAAGGAATTGATGTGGAATAGAGCCAAATATCTTCAAATTCGTAGCCCCCCCCCTTGGACACCACTTTTTGACCATCTCCAAAGCTTCTAAGGCAAGCTAAGAGGCTGGGATTTGGCTAAGCAAACCGACTGGCATGGTGGACCTCACCAAGGGGACAAGAAGATAGAGAGAAGACCAAGGTGGCCCCCTCACAGCCGGTCCCCCTTCTTCTCCTTCCTACCGTCGAACACCCTCCATTATAGTAGCTTAAGTCTTCAAAATTCGAGAGAACCGAACCAGCAAGCCAGCCAGCTCGTCCAATCACCCCGGCAACCGTCCGAGCATCCGGGCCACGCCGGCTCGCCCGCATGCCACTACTCGTTCCGCTCGTGTCCAACCACCTGCTACTAGTCCCATGCTCGTCTCGCCATCAGCACGTCCGTGAGCCACCGTCCAGAGCCGTTCGTTGCCACCTGAAGCCACCGGAAGCCTGCCGACCTCTGCTTGGTCCTTGCAATAGCTCCTCCACCCGTCCCTACCCATTTCCAACTCAACCGATCACCGGAGCAGCCTTGTTCGACCCAAGATCATAACCGAAACCCGTGGGTCTCTCTTGTACTGTTTGGCCCGCTTTAGTGCCCTTCCGAACCTTGAAAGGTGCACCCTCTTTGGAGTTTGTGAACCGCCTCCGCGTCCCCGTCAAAGTGAGCCCGTTGGTTTGTTAAGCAAGTGAGCTTACTCACTAATCCCTACTTAGGAGAGTTAATTATGCTTAAGGGTTGATTATTTTAAACTAAGTATGGTTTAGGTGCTTCGTTAGAACGGATTAGTAATTTAATTGTTCAATATTGCATGTTAGGTGGTTAGAGTAGTGCAATTAGCAAGTAGATAAGTTGTAGTATTTATCTAGATAGGTTTGGAAATTTTTCGAGCCCGTCTCGGCTTTTAATTAGGTTTTTCAAGCCTAAGTGTGCATTTTTGCTATTTATTGGCATTTATTAATTAATTTTCGTAATTATTTAATTTATTATTATTTTTCGTAAATTAGACCAGGATAGCCGGTGACCGGAATTTCGTGCTGATTGCAATGGTGTGATTGGTTTATTTATTTGACTGCTATTTTATGCAATTTGAGTGATTTGTAGTTTTGGGGTATTTATCCCAAAATTTAATATTTTCGGTAATTAATTAGAAAATACCGGGTGTCGGTTTACAACGCCAAAAATATGTTTATGGACTATTGGAATTAATGGGATTTTCAAAAGAGAAAATATTGTACTTTGGCTAAGGCCGATCGTGTACCCATACACGATTATTTTTATCGGGCATAATAAAAATGGTGAAATTGTTAGATGATCGGGATGGTATATACTATATCAGTATGCAGACTTTGATATGTCAGCTTTGGGTGAGCAGTATACCGGTATACTATATCAGCCTGCAGGTTTTGATATACCAGCTTTGGGCAAGCAGTATACCTTATCAACTTTTGGTGAGCATGGAGAGTATACTATATCAGTCTGCGAGCTTTAATATATCAGCTTTGAGTGAGTAGTATACTATGTTATCAGCTTTGGGTAAGCAGTATACTCTGTTATCAGCTTTGGGTGAGCTATACTATCTATCTTCAGCTTAGGGTGAGCAGTCCTTAATGTGAACGGACTTAATAGATAGTATTGAATGGATTGACCAAGTGATGGTCTTGTTGACATGGAATTGACTGAGTCGATTGATCGACGGCTCGATCTGTTGTGATGAATTGAGTTAATGATGTGATTTGATGATCTTGTGAATCGTACTAACTTGCAGGAATGAACCAATGCAAAGGTAAGTTATTTGACTTGTGCTTGTGCTTACGCAGCCCTTAGAGTGTATTTTCTTTCTAGTCAGGTCTTAAGGGGTGATAAGGGGTGAACTTGCTGAAACGTCGTCTCACCCCGTTGTAGGATAACATTTTCAGGTCTCTAGATAGCGGCTCCTCCCGAGCATTTTGGTCAACCGAATAAGGTCATAGAGCAGAGGTGTTATATTCCGCTTCATGGGAGCTCGAGAGGATGGGAGTATGAACTTGTGAGGTTTGTGGTCTGGGTCGATGCGAGGCTATCCCATAAGGTACCCCATCGATACAGATCATGGTACCATCAGGATCGGAATGGACAGAGAGATGGCCCCATATCGGAATCTGAGATACCTCTGTATGTATTGGAGGTTGCTTTTGGGAAAGGCACAGCAAATCCTCCTGGTGGTTCGATGGTAGACCTGGATCTTTCGGATCCAGGGACTCTGGTGTATTCAACTGAAGGCTCCAATGAGGATGAGGATGAGGAAGAGGATCTATAGTTCAATGAAACCCCCCTATTTTGCAGACCTTGTTTTTATAGACTAGTATTGTATATGACTTGGCTTGATATATGTATATATAAGTGTGTTGTGGCTTTTGAAAATTTTGTAGTCCTGCTTTTCTATCCCATCTTGTTGTTGTCTATGGATTATTTATTCGCTTCCGCATGCGCATTGAAATGAATGGGTCGGCAATACGTCCTAGGACGTCGCTATTTCTTCGATCAGAGGGATGAGCACGCGCTCGGAGAATCGGGGGTGACACACCCAGCCAATGGAATGAGGAGCTGCCTCACCATCGCTGGTGGAGGGCGAGCTCACCACTAGCTGGTGACCGACCCTCCCCTCTAGCTATTTGTCGAAGCAAGGGAAAAAGGTGAGAGGAGAAAAAGAAAAAAGAGAGAATTTTTTAAAGAAAAATACAATATTATTAAAAAATTGTCTCGCCGACATCAGCCGACGTTCATGTCAATGCTCAAGCCAAATATAGTTGGATGGACTAAATTGGCACGATTATAAAAGGTTTTTAGTACAAAATTGGAAAAAAAAAAGTTTATGACTGAATTGGAAAAATTGCAATAGGTTTATGATTTTGGTTAATTTTCCCTTGTATCCATGGTAGATGAAGCTGCTTATGGAATTCTGTCGATATTTATAGGACTATGGAAGAGTATCAACATATATTATAGCTTCAGCAAAATGATTATAAGTAAGTTCAAACACCCTTTCAACATGAAGATTTATTAAAACTATGTCTTGAATTTGAGCTTGTGTACAAAACTCGATCCGAATTACTGCATAAAGAAGTGCCGCCCAAATGGGAGCATGCTGTTTAAAAGAAAGTTCGAAGTTTGGCTTTTCCCAATTCATCATGGGAAAAGTAAATTCCTTTTTTAGTTGAAGTCGGGCACTTTCATTTTTAGGTTATACATACACACATCATATATTGGGATCTTGTCTTTCAGGCCTTGACCGTGATATCAAATTATGAAGCCAACTTGTGTTCAGCATTACATCCTAGAGTAAATAAAAGAGTGTTAAAAGCCGTGAAATCTTATGATGAAATTTGGTGTATTTCTCAATAAGATTCAGATACTTTTTCATAAGAAATGGCTTTTTATGATTGGGGTGTTTGATCAATACTAAAAGTATTTGAGTGATCAAAATATGATTATCATATTCATTATATCGCTTGATAAATGTTGAAATTTGTATTGTTCTTCTTGCGAGGGTAGGTCATATCACGCGCTTATCTGTGTAGCAATTTGCCAGTGGAGCCTTGTCAATATCAACTATCTCTTGGATCGATTTTCTTTTCCGTTGATCGTTTATATCCTTAAAACTCCAACACACAAGTCCATAAGTGGGAAAAAAATTAATATCACGAAAAATCTCAAACTCATACATTTCCGACAATTTTATCAAAAATTAATTTTTTGACCAAAAAAGACTCAAAATCGATATATTTGTGACAAATTTACACTTTGTTAGTTTTCATTAAATTATAATATCAAATTGCTAAATTTGATGACACATTATAATTGACGAGTATACTAGTCTGGGGTTTTACCTTTCATTTGTCATGAGTATACCAATTGTGATTTTTCGTAATATTAAACCGATTTAATTTAAACTACCGAAGGGAAGATTTGGCACAAATATATCAATTTGGAGTTTTTGGGTAATTTTGTCACGATTGTACTACTTTGGAGATTTTTGTGATTAGAAAATTAATTTAAGGTAAATTTATCAGATGTGTATGATTTTGAGACTTTTCGTAATATTAGCCCATTATGTAAAGGGGATTGAGCAACATAGGATACCTTAATACCTAGTACCTGGTATGGACCAAACAATGTCAAGAGAAACCCCTGGGAACATGCAAAATTATCAAGTGCAATTAATTACAAACTAGAGAGTACCTACGGACATGAAAATGACTCGTGATAGAAACCCCCACATTCTACAAATGCACGGTGACAATATCAAAATGAAAGGTTACATAGATAGGATCCATCTAAATAAAAAAGAAAATTATGGCCACTCATTATACTATCCATATGATTAATAATTTACATAATATTGATTTACATTAAAAGATTAAAAAAACGATGAAATCTTGTTTTTACCTAAAATCTCAAACTCATACATTTCCGACAATTTTACCTAAAATTAATTTTTTGACCAAAAAAAAAAACTCCAAACCGATACATTCGTAATAAATTTATACTCTGTTAGTTTTCATTAAATTCTAATATCAAATTACTAAATTTGATGACACATCATAATTGACGAGTATACTAGTTTGGAGTTTTACCTTTCATTTGTCCTGAGTATACCAATTGTGATTTTTCCTAGTATCAAACCGATTTAATCGAAACTAATGAATGGTAGATTTGACACAAATATATCAATTTGGAGTTTTTGGATAATTTTGTCACGGTTGTACTACTTTGGAGATTTTTGTGATCAAAAAATTATTTTAAGGTAAATTTATCAGATATGTATGATTTTGAGACTTTTCGTAATATTAGCCCATTATGTAAGGACGATTGAGAAACATAGGATACCTTAAAACCTAGTACCTAGTATGGACCAAACAATGTCAAGAGAAACCCTTGGCAACATGCAAAATTATCAAGGGCAATTAATTACAAACTAGAGAGTACCTACGGACATGAAAATGACTGGTAATAGAAACCCCCACATTCTACGAATGCCCGGTGATAATATCAAAATGAAAGGGTTTACCTTTTGTTTGTCATGAGTATACCAATTGTGATTTTTCGTAGTATTAAACCGATTTAATCTAAACTAATTATGGTAAATTTGACACAAATATATCAATTTGGAGTTTTGGGAGAATTTTGTTACGATTGTACTAATTTGGAGATTTTTGTTATCAGAAAATTAATTTAGGGCAAATTTATCACGTGTATCAATTTGAGATTTTTCGTAACATTAACTTATTACGTAAAGACAATTGAGAAACATAGGATTCCTTAATACCTAGTATCTGGTGTGGACCCAATTGTAACATGCTCGCAAATGGGCGAACCATAAATCACTAACATTGCATCCAAAACAGTCACATAGCCACCATCATCGTTACACACTATTACTGCCTCCGGATCACCAACCCAGCCACACAACATCGACTTTCTTCGTTCCACCCTTTTGTTGGCAGCATCGTGTCCGTGAACCCGCCACCGCCGGTGGTCACTCGTTTTTCCATGATGATGATGACATTTACACACGACGCGATACGACAAAAAATAATGACCAAGGCCTGACCTATTTACAGGCTTGCAGGTTGTACCGTCCGAATAGACCTAGCACAAGTGACAAAACTTGTTGAGCGTTCTACAGCTAGTGGGCAGGTTGTACCGTCCGAATATTTTGGCATACCGGGGGAAGTGTTAATAATTTTAACTCAATGGTCCCGTAAAATAAAAAGATTGTCCTAATAATTGGGATTTATGATGCAAAATATTTGGAATTTTCGCCATAAACCTAACGCTAGTGGGCAATATGCAATATGAGCTGAACTTGCATTGCTAATAGTCTAATTATTCACAGGCCAGAAAAGTCTAAAGGCTACATTGCATAAATCGAAAAACTTTAGAAATTTCCATGTCACACTATCTTTATTAAAGGAATAGAATTGTATTAGCAAATGGCAAGAACCTGCTAAACGATCAAATGAAGAAAGTTTATAATTCAAGACAGTAGTTTTCTCTTGTAATGTATAATGTGGATGATCACTTATCAAGTACATTTAACAAATCTCAGAAAATAATTGTTAACAAGAGTCAAATAAATTTTAGTCACTTTCTTTTTCCTTGGATCTTGTTTTGAGGAACCGGTTTGAATCCTTGTGTGAACCCTATTCTATGGAAGAAAGCTCAGCCATACAATTAATAATCATCACTTTTGGCTAACCCAACATTTGTCCAAAGTATAAATATCATATCCTCCCAAATTATTGAAGCAAACAAATCAGCTTTGCCAAACACCAAATGGAGTGCTATGCAGCTTACATTCTGTTGCTATGCCTGCTGTGGATGAGCATCAATCTGCTCTGGCGATGGTTAAGCCGTAAGCCTGGCTCCGGCGGCAACCAGCTGCCGCCCAGCCCACGCCCACTCCCGATCATTGGGAACATCCTCGAGCTCAGTGACAAGCCCCACCAGGCGCTCGCCAAGCTCTCCAAGCTATATGGCCCTGTTATGACCTTAAAACTAGGGGCAATCACAACCATAGTCATCTCCTCTCCGGAGGCTGCCAAGGAAGCCCTCCAAAAGAACGACCAGCTCTTGAGCGGCCGGCAGATCCCTGACACCGTCAAGGCGAGTGGTCACTATGCTGAGTCCGTTGTGTGGCTGCCCGCCTCCGATAAGTGGAAGCAACTCAGGAAGGTGTGCACCGTCCACATGTTCTCGGCACACAAGTTGGACGCAGGCCAGCTCCTCCGCCGCAAGAAGGTGGATGAGCTCGTCAGCTTCATCCACCAGAGCTGCCGGCAAGGCCAATCTGTCGACATCGGGAAGGCCGCATTCACGGCGGTGCTCAACTTGATCTCGAGCACGCTCTTCTCTGTCGACTTGGCACACCATGACGAGGGCTCCTCCCAGGAGTTCAGGGACCTCGTGTGGGGCGTGATGGAGGAGACTGGAAAGCCCAACGTGTCAGATTTCTTCCCAGCTCTCAGGTGGTTCGACCCCCAGGGCGCACGCCGGAGGATCTCGGGTTACTTCAGCAGATTGCTTGCCATTTTCGACAGGATGATTGAAGAAAGGACTCAAGCGACGGCCTCACTGGTCGCCTCTTCACCGAGCAACGACGTGCTTGATTCTCTGATTAATTTAAAGGAGAGTGGTGAATTGAGTCGCCACGAAATTAAGAGCTTGCTTCTGGTCGGTACATTATTGAGCGATATGCGAATTAATCTGAACTATAAATGCTCCTATTCAATAGTTTCTGTCCTCTGTATTTATAATTGTTCGATATATTTTGAACTATGAAGAGGAAGCTCTGTACTTAGACTAGTCTAATGACTTCTTATGATATGGAATTGTGATTTCATGTTGCTGGCAAGTAATGTTATCCATATCTTGTTGCTGTCAAATTTGTTACTGACCAACTTTGGGCAATTAACTTCAATTTGCTCCAGAAAATGAAGATGTATTTAGCAAAAATCACTTGGCTATCTCTCACGATTCCTTTTTCCAGGACTTGTTCATCGCGGGAGTCGACACAAGCACGAGCTCACTGGAGTGGGCGATGGCAGAGCTGCTGCACAATCCAGAGAAAATCGTGCGAGCCCGTGAAGAGCTCGACCGAGTCGTCAGTGGCGATGGAGGAACGCTGGAAGAGCCAGACATCACGAGGCTCCCCTACTTACAAGCAATAGTCAAGGAGACTCTAAGGCTGCACCCGCCGGTTCCCTTCCTGATCCCACACAAGGCCGAGAGCGACGTGGAGATAGGCGGGTTCCGACTGCCCCGGCACGCCCAGGTGCTGGTCAACGTCTGGGCCATGGGGCGGGACCCGGGCATATGGTCAAACCCAGACAGCTTCATGCCGGAGCGGTTCCTGGGGGGTGAGATTGACTTCAAGGGCCGCGATTTCGAGCTCATCCCGTTCGGGACCGGACGGAGGATATGCCCCGGGATGCCCTTGGCCTATAGGATGGTGCACTTGATTTTGGCCTCTCTCTTGCGCTCATTTGATTGGAAGCTTGAGGAGGGCGTGACGCCTGAAGAGATGGACATGACTGAGAAATTTGGGATCACATTGCAAAAGGCAACGCCTCTCTGTGCTATTCCCATGGAGGTGTGACTTTAATTAGTCTGTACTCTCTTCCTTAGAGAGACGTTTATATCTCAGTATTGTTTTCTTAAAATTGATATAATAGTAGGAATTTACCTAGAAGGATTTTCGTCCTAATGTCCTTTTGCTTCTATATATGTTTGAAATAAATTCAATGAACTTAGTTTCATAAACGATGTATTTGTGTATGCAAGTATATGTGGTGACATGGATGAATAATTGTGTAACATGAAATTGTACGATCATAAGTATAGTGTGATATGTCTAAACACTGACCAGTTTCAAGATAGCTGGAGCTTTAGTTTATCTCTAATCATCCAATTGAAATTTAAAGTGGTTAATCCCGAACTCATTCATTCATTCATTCATTCATCATCATCATCATCATCATCTTCTTCTTCTTCTTCTTCTTCTTCTTCTATTGAAATTTAAAGTGGTTAATTCCAAACTCATTCATTCATTCATTCATTCATCATCATCATCTTCTTCTTCTTCTTCTTCTTCTTCTTCTTCTTCTTCTTCTTCTTCTTCTTCTTCTTCTTCTTCTTCTTCTTCAAGTAACCCCACTTCCTCAGCACCCACACACATAGCCTCACCACATTCCCCATGAACACCACCCTAACTAGGCATAGCCAGCACACCACTGACACGTCCGTTGCGTCCTTCAGCATTCCCCACGTCAGCCAGCGATATGTTGTTCAGCGCTATGAAGTAGGTGATCGCCATGTTAGGACCAACTGTGCCACATAGGATGGTTGTCACTAACTAAATCGTCACGTCATTGATTTTTGGTCAAAAGTGGCTATAAAGACTAAATTAACAAATTGTCAAAAGGTTTAAGTCTAAATTGGCAAAATTGAAAAGAGTAGGACTGAATTGGCCACCATTTAGTAGATTGAGAATTTTTTGGACAATTTCCGAAATAGACATAGTCTCACCTTTTTATTCATAGTAACTGCATATGTTCTATTAAGACATGATTATTTCCACCGTACTATCACATGTACAAATTGATAGTTGCTACCATCCACCCTTGCGTTCACCACTATATCAATGGGAAATTGCCAAAAAAGTCCTAAACTTGTTACAATATTTCCAATTCAGTCATAAATCTTTTTCTTTTTTTTTTGCCAATTTGATCCTGAACTTATTGTTACCTTGTGTAATTATGCCAATTCAATCCATCCAACCAAATTTGGCTGATCGGCGCTGGTGGACAATTTTTTAATAATATTTTATTTTATTGAATTTTTCTTTTTTCCTTTCTTTTTCCTTTTTCTCTCTCGCTCTTTTTTTTTTTTCCCTCTTCCCTCCTTCCTCTTGCTTCAATCACAGGCCAGAGGAGAGGGCCGATCGCTAGCTAGTGACGAGCTCACCTCACTGTCATTGGGCGAGGGCAAGCTCGCTCAAAACCACTAGCAAGGCGAACCCCCATCAAATCTGGCAAGGGCTCGCCTCGCCAGTGGACAGCGAGGCCAACCTCACCCAAATCTGACGAGGCAAACCTCGGCAGGCCAGTGGATCGAGGAGCTGCCTCACCATCACTGGGGGAGGGCGAGCTTGCCACTAGCCGGTGACCGGCCCTCCCCTTTGCCTATTTGCCGAAGCAAGGGAAAAAGGAGAGGAGAAAAAGAAAAAACGAGAGAATTTAAAAAAAAAAAAAAATTCAATATTATTAAAAAATTGTCCGCCGGCATCAACCAACGTTCACATCAGTGCCAGCCAGCCAAATATAGCCTAATGGACTGAATTGACGCGATTATAAACAGTTTAGTACTAAATTGGCAAAAAAAAAAGTTTATGACTGAATTGAAAAAATTGCAATAGATTTATGATTTTTGGTTAATTTTCCCCTGTATCAATGGTAGATGAAGCTGCTTATGGAATTCTGTCGAGATTTATAGGACTATGGAAGAGTATCAACATATATTATAGGTTCAGCAAAATGATTATAAGTAAGTTCAAACACCCTTTCAACATGAAGATTTATTAAAACTATGTCTTGAATTCGAGCTTGTGTACAAAACTCGATCCGAATTAATCCATAAAGAAGTGCCGCCCAAATGGGAGCATGCTGTTTAAAAGAAAGTTCGAAGTTTGGACTTTTCCCAATTCACCATGGGAAAAGTAAATTCGTTTTTTAGTTGAAGTCGGGCACTTTCATTTTTAGGTTATACATACACACATTATATATTGGGATCTTGTCTTACAGGCCTTGACCGTGATATCAAATTATGAAGCCAACTTGTGTTCGCCATTACATCCTCGAGTAAATAAAAGAGTGTTAAAAGCCGTGAAATTTTATGATGAAATTTGGTGTATTTCTCAATAAGATTCAGATACTTTTTCGTAAGAAATGGCTGCTTATAATTGGGGTGTTTGATCAATATTAAAAGTATTTGAGTGATCCGAATATGATTATAATATTCATTATATTGCTTGATAAATGTTGAAATTTGTATCGTTCTTCCTGCGAGTGTAGGTCATACTGCGCGCTTATTTGTGCAGCAATTTGCCAGCGGAGCCTTGTCAATGTCAACTATCTCTTGGATAGATTTTTTTTTCCGTTGATCGTTTATATCCTTAAAACTCCAACACACAAGTCCATAAGTGGGAAAGAAAAAAAATAAAAGAAGGATAAGCATATCTAATTGAAAAAGTTTCACAACGGGCTGATTAATGCTCAACCTTATCAAGAAAGCACACAATCATTACAACATTATTGGAGAAGAAATGCCACAGACGATTATTTAGATATCAATCACTCACTCTAAACTTCTTCCTACTATTAAAATAGCAGGAAATAACATTACAACAATATCAATATATGGAATTATATCATATGTATTATTAATTACTTTCACCCATTGGTCACTGTTGGCACGCTGTGAAGAACCACCGTCTCCACCGTGAGGCCTGGCCCAAAACCGAAGAGGACGCCCCACTCCAACCCCTCGCCGGGGGTCGCAAGCCCTTCCTCCGCCGACTTCCTTCGCATCTCATCGAGGATGAACGAGACGCACGCGCTCGACATGTTCCCGTACTCTCTAAGGACGTGCCTCACGGCTCGGAGCCTCTCTTTTTTCAACCCTAGCTTGGCCTCGATTTGATTGAGTATGGCCGGGCCACCCGGATGAGGCACCCAAAAGATGGAGTTCCAGTCACTTATGCCTAGCGAATCGAACGCCTCTTTCAAGCTCTTCTCGATGTGGTTTGCGATCAAATGGGGGACCCTGTCGGATAGCCCGAAGGTGAGGCCAACGTCGCGCAGTTGACCCTCGATGGCGCCCTCGGAGTTTGGCAAAACGGTCTCCGCAGTCCACACGAGTTGGAATATGGGTCGCTCAGCAGGGATCTCTGGGTCGGACCCTATGATGAGAGCAGCCGCTCCGTCCCCAAAGATGGCCTGGCCGACAAGGTTGGCAAGGTTCTCAGCAGACGGGCCTCGGAAGGTGGTGACAGTGATCTCAGAGCAGACGACGAGGACGCGAGCGCCAGCATTGTTCTCGGCAAGGTCCTTCGCAACACGGAGGACGGTGCCACCAGCAAAGCAGCCCTGGTGGTAGAGCATGACCCGCTTGACGGAGGGGCTGAGGCCGAGAAGGCGCATGAGCTGGTAGTCGGCACCAGGCATGTCGACGCCGGAGGTAGAGCAGAAGACGATGTGGGTGATCTTGGACTTGGGTTGGCCCCATTCCTTGATGGCCTTCGACGCCGCCTCCTCGCCGAGCTTTGGGATGGTGTCGATGATTATGTCCTGGCGTGGGTTGAGCGAAGGGTCGTCGTACGAGCAGATCTCGGGGTGTTTCTCCATCAGCTCCTCGGTCAAGTGCATGTAACGCTTGTGGATCATTGACTTGTCACCTGCGACGTTCCCATTTTACTTTCTAAGAACAACGTTGACATGCGTGCATTGGGGATTTTCTTTGTTCATTTTTTTTTTTTTTTGGGCATATAGTAATAAAGAATTTGCATGGCTAGCGAACATGTACTACTCGATAACCTTTTCTTTCGACCATTCTAAGATTGTTAAGAATGATTGCAGATTCATTACGAAACGAAGCAAACTATAGTAATGCAATTTGTCCACCAGTAAGATCCAAAAAGAAAGATAGTTAGACTTTCTTAAAGGGTGTAATAAGCAAAACACATCATATATATTTCATGAGAAAAAATAAACTGTGAAGTTAGGATAAGGATACTCAAAACTTAATATATATTTTGTAGGTAGGGCAATCTAGAGTGTGGCTCACATATGCGGATGAACTTCTGCTTGAGGGCCGTCATGTGCTCGCTCTTGGTCATGCGGAAGTAGTAGTGTGGGTACTCGGCCTGGTACACACAGTTCGCCGGATTCGCCGTCCCAATAGCAAGGATGGTCGCCGGCCCCTTGGCCCGCTGGCTCTCGCGGATCTTCTCGACAGCACCCATCTATCTCAGACCTGCGTTCGAAACTTTGGAACTTCAATGTAACCCCTTTTTGTATTGCGGATATATTGAAGTTCAAAGTGAAGTTGAGACACCACAACTTTGTTCGGCTGTGAACTTTTGCAGCCCATTGCCTTGCCTTTTATAGATGCGAGGTGGGCAAGCTGGAACTTGGTTTTGATGCACTGACGTTCCATGCATAATTATTGACTAAATTTAATGTAAAGGCTCGTCGAAAGAAAATCTTCCACGTGTAACAATTGACTATGTTGATTTGACGGTTGGTATTGTATGCTTTATTTTTTTATTTAATTAATCAATTAGGTGAGATACATTTAAAAGTCACCGGATCGTGCGTAATAAACCTGTCTTTGTGATCCCGGAACCTCTAATTATCAATGGATGCAGAAGTTTTGTTCGATCGGTAGTGTTTGGTGGGACGATCCTAAAGAGGAGCAGATTGGTCATTTTCCCAAGAGTCCCAAGAGATTGAGCTCAATGCTTAAGCAGGAAAGTTAAGTCGTGAGGCTTTCTTATTAGTATCAGTCACGGGGACTTATTATTATCTTGAATAATATTGTAAGCATCATGAAATATCTTGAATAAGACCGATAGACAGATTGACAATGGACCACCAATCAACCGGGAAAATTATCCAAAAAAAATTAAGTAAACTTAAAAAAACACAAAAAAGGGAGGGAACAAAAAGAGAGTAAAACTTAGGCGAGGGATTGTAGCCCTCGCTGCTGCTACCCAACCACTATTGAGATGATGGTGGGGGAATGGTTGATGAGGGTCACTATGCTGAGGCTGCCAATGGCGGCCCTTGGGTAGACTTGGGCGAGGGCTTGTCAGCCTTCTCTGCAGTTGGTGAGGGTCGTTATAGCAAGGCTTAGCAAACCCCTCACCATTGTCCCTTCTTTTTTTCTTAAGTTTTCTTTTCTTTAATGTAACTTGAATATTTTTTTTTTACATAAAATCATATTTAGATGAAAATGACATCGTCTTAGGCACATTAGTGGCATATAGGATAGAGAAAAAAAAAACTATATCAACATTATTTGTTGGACAATTTAGACTAAGTTAAGGAAAAGAATTGATTACACCAATTTAACAAATTTTATGACTTAATTTCACCTTTTAAAAGTTTTAGAAATTAATTACACTTTCATAATATATTTTAGGATTTCAAATGCACTTATCCCTACTTTCAAGATAAATAGAGCCCCAGTCTAAGATCCCACATTAACTAGTGGGAGTTTCTTATAATTTATGGATTATTATGATATACTCAAGGTTGTTAAATATTGAACACTACCAATTCGGTTTGGCTCCACCCCTCGAAAACCAAATCGATCATAGTCGGTTCCAAAAAATTGGAACCAAGAACCGCTTAGAACTGGCCGATTCGGTCTACTTTCTAGGTTGGAACCAAACCAATGCTCACCCCTAATATTCACTCAAAGACTTATAGCCAATGATTTATGTATCAATTAACATATATATTAACTACTTCATATCATATTAATTCTTCTATGTGGGACTTTTCCAATACACCTCATAAATGCATTTCAACAATCTCCCATTAACATGTGAGGTCAGTTCTAGGTTTGCTCCTCCTTAATTGAAGTATCATTTTGCATTGATATATCTCAATTTAAATCTCTACTTTGTTGCCTTGTGAGAATCACAACATCAATGCCTACCTCGACCCCTAGTTTTTTTTCTCCAAACTGTACCATAAAAATTGAAATTGAAGCTGCATTGTTACACCACAATGTCCATCTTCATTAGGTTTGTTTCACAAGACCGCCGTAAAAGCTACCATTGGTGGACTGTATTGCTATACCACAATGCCCTTCACCCTAGGTCTCTTCGTCAAACCAAACCATGAAAGTCACCATTAGAATCGCGTTGCTACACTACAATACCCACATTCAACCTAGGTCTCTATCATACCAAATTATGAAAGCTACTTTGAGACCACATTGGTCATGAGATTCCTTTCTTGATATATTCGCCAAATCCTAATATGCATTGGGAGTGGGTCATTAATCAACTATCAACTCTTATATTATTAGTAGGGATCGTGCAAAGGAACCCCGATATCTTGACTTTGGGATATCGCCAAAATGGAGCCCCCATTTAGAGCCCATCAATATATTTAGTTTAATCAATCTTCACTTAAAAATTTAAGTTAATGAGTTATAACCTAACTCATCCTTGCATCACATTAGATATTGTGCCTCTTCCAAATTTTGAAGACATTTCTTCCTTTCCAGTAATTTAAACTTATTTTGTGAACAAATCATATTTTTCCTTTCTAATAATCATTTATCATTTTCATTTTTTGTATGCATAAGATGTCAAGTATTTTAGGTAGTATAGAGTAAGAAAAGCAGCCTCCAAGAGCATTGGACATGCACACATGGTTGACAAGTACATTGCGGAGACTTCTTCATATGTTTTTTTAAGGAAAAATGACATTGCAAGTATTATTACTTTCATACAGCGTTGATTTGAATATCATAACTTGTTTTTTTAATCATTTGAGTATCATAACTTATTTATGGAGCTCACTTGAGTATCATATTTTCTTTCCGATCAACTAAGTGTTATACAACTTTTCAATCAATCACTTCAGTATCATATTTTTAAAAACATTCGCTACAAGTGTCATGCCATGCTAGATCCGGCACTTGGGTGAGTACCATTAGAATGTTATGGCACTTAAGTGATAAATTGAAAGTTATAGCATTTAAGTAAACAGTTTTTAAAAGTAAAGATAATCAAGTGATCGAAAATAAAGTTATGACACTTAAGTGAGCATTGTATAAAAGTTATGATACTTATGGTGTCTTTAACTTGTTTTTTTAGTAACCATCTTGATCCCATATGTACTGAACAAATTGTTAGTGATGAAGTAATATATTTTGTTGAAGATAGTGGGCATTAACGAACTTAAACGATTCTACTTTTTGGAAAAGCGTCTGTACATTTTTCCAACAGGCTTAAGACATTTGAATTCATTTCATTTGCTTTTTAAGCCAACTATTGTTGTAACGCCGATCCATTTCACTTAGAACCAGCCCTTAAAATGAGTGCTTTATGTAACTAAGGTGCAAACTCATGTATCACTCAACAGGGTCATTCCCATCCAATATGGGTCTACAGTTATCACGAGCTCCCTCATTTTGAGAATTTACATCCTTATTAGTGTTGGTCCATCCCAACCTAGCAATATCGATGTGGGGTCGAACCATTGCTATCCCCTTCGTAATTCTAAAAGTCTGCTAAAAGTTGCATTTTGTTCAAACTCTCTTACCTCAATGATCACTCCCTATAATCATTGGATTGGGTACGGATCTAGCCCATCACAAATTACACATCTACCGAAGTTATACTTGGGAGTTTGTGAACTGTAATAACATGTTTATTTATTTTTCACATTAGGTGCACCCGTTTCGGCACAATTTTGTTAATTATTAAAAATGTGGTGGTGTTTCCTCTCTACAAAGGGTAAATAAAATGAGAACTCATGTTGGTATGCAAAGTTTTTGTAAACCTTATAGAAGGACAAGATATCCAAGTAATCATAATTACAATCAAAACATAAGAGAAGATAAACCGACTCCTGTTGAACCTGGCACACTTCGATTCTCTATCGTTGATCAACTGTGGAGCATTATACTATTCGAGACTTAAATTTACTTTGGAACGCTTGAATTGTTTGCTCGACATATAAAATTAAAATTGAAGGTTCCATTTATTCGGCAAAAAATAAATTATTCGAAAAACATTTTATTAAATTGATGGTTTGTATAGCTTACAAAAATGAATGAAGGAATAGTTTCATCATTCACAAAAATATTTAAAAAATGAAAATATTTTTCATTGACTAAGAATATCTCAACATATACAAGCGATAATTTTTAAGAAAATATGTTATAATCATTCATTTTTCGTGAAATAAACGAAGCCTAAATGAGATATCAAGATTTCTTGCTTGGGTTGGGAACTTAGCTTCCACAAATTGTATGACAATACCCGGATTATACATATAATATTAGAATTTAAATATTTATTTTAAAGGACTACCCTAATGAGGATTTTTCTTTTTTAGGCTACACTATAGTGACAAATCGAGTATCTTAAATAATCCTATTTTTGGGCAGTTAAAGCGTAAACCACATTGCATGCTATGATTTGTTGGTATAACTCAGAAGTCAGATTCAAAGTGAACGTTGAAATGGACTGAACAACTGAGAGGGGGTGAAGTTGCCGTTCTAGGATTTTTTAAACTTTTCCGTACAAATACAGTGGTTGTAGAAAAAGTCAATTATGTAGAGCCAATATTTTATATGAACATATATGTGAAAGAGGGTATGGTATAGGAGAATTTGCAAAGCAATTTATGGTGGATTGGCCTTTGCACGTGACCTATCCACTCTTGACTCTACCAGTCCAACAGCAAGGCTGGAGTTGATTAGTTTAACTTTTGAAGCCTTTGATATCTTACAAATGAAGTTGCCTCTAAAAACGAGAGAATGTAACTCAATCTATGAGTACACACTTTACTCAAAGCTCAAAACACTCTCGCAAATAATTACGTTAACGCTTTCCTAGAAAAAGCACTCAGATTACATATGGTCTTTCACGTGGCTTGGCCTTTTATGGTGTAGGAGAGTTTGCAAAGCAATTTATGGTGGATTGGCCTTTTCACGTGGCCTATCCACTCTTGACTCTACCAGTCCAACAGCAAGGCTGGAGTTCATTAGTTTAACCTTTGAAGCCTTTGATATCTTACAAATGAAGTTGCCTCTAGAAACAAGAGAATGTAACTCAATCTATGAGTACACACTTTACTCAAAGTTCAAAACACTCTTGCAAATAATTACGTTAACGCTTTCCTAGGAAATGCACTCAGATTACATATGGTCTTTCTCAAAAATGAGCAGAAGGACTAAGAACAAGTGTCAGAGCGTTTTAATCCCCTCGACGACCTTCAACTCTCACTTTGACACATATACCTCCAGACTTCTTGCCTGATGATTAATCACTCTGCTTAGCTAATAAGGCAAAGCCTGTTCTGACTTTTCCAGCACGTCTCTCTAAGGCTACAAAGACCTGATACTAGCTCCAAAGCACCTAATTAACTTTGAATTCAAATTGATTTAGAGTCGGGTCTTTGTTTCCACGCACATGAAGTATCATCCACTTCGTCCCTCTACAATGTAGTCCACTCGACTTGCTGATTTCACTCAATCTGAATATAATGGTGTGCTTTGGTCCTTCCAAGTATAATGGCGTGCTCGATGTTATCCAAGTTGTTGTCTTTGTATCTAGTCCGTCCAAGCATCCCGACGATAACCATCCCTTATTTGTTCATCAGAATCCAAAGATTAATTCCAGCTCTGGCACTTTCCACTCGGTATTTTGTTATCCATTTGCAGAGTAAAGAAGCTCTCCACTAGCACAAATCCCACATCATTTCAATGATTTACATATGAACTTGTGTATGTGGACGATATTTCGTTTGCACGTTAGTTCGGACAAATGTTTTGTCATCATCAGTACACATAAGGAATTTTCGTAACAAGGGTAATACTTTTTTCGCAATGTCAAAATCATGTAAACAAAATCAACAATCAAATTTTGTACGAAAGCACTTTCACACCATCTGTTATTCGATAATAAAAGGCTGAAAACCTATCATTTTTACGGAAAAAAAGGTGCAATCTTTTAAAATCACAATTGAACTTTCTAGTTCTGGTGTATCATGTCATATTCCATCGAAATTAATTACCATGTGATAATGATTATTAAAATTATTTCTTGAGAAAGGAATTTAAAAAAAAAAATAGAAATCAAAATGACCGATCATCTTACGCTTACACTTAGAGCTTAAATGCACACGCTCACCACGTTCCAACTCAGTAACATATCTAATTGCACCAATCCCCATTCTAAAGTTTAAACTAATAAGTTGTGCGCAAATTAAAATATATTAATTGCTACTCACTATATCAATTATCCTCCATGAGATTGTTGCCTATCATTCCTATTCATGTTCCTTGACAGTCGATGATGACCGATGTCTCTAGCTTGGGACAAGAAAAACCCATCAAGAATACTTCTCGCTGTATAAGATCCTGTGCTGCTGTCTAGTCTTTATTCCTTGAATTTGACTTTTTATAGGTTCATTTTTTCTCAACAAAAATAACAATGTTCATATTCGAATTCTTTTTCTTGTTCTAATTTTAATTCTAATTCTATTTAATGAATATGTTTCTATTTGATTTAAATAAATCCAAAATTAATCCTTTTTAAATATTTTTAACTTTGAGTTCTCTTTATTTTTATTCCCATTAGATAATAATCTTATGAAGTTGGCTATCTTCATATAATGTATTTTAAAAAGTAAAATTACCCCTTGTTTTTACTTTTCCATTCATTCGGATCTCTTCCCTTACCTTATTGGATCTCCTTTTCTTCCAAAAAGAGGGAAGGAAAAGGATCTTCCTCAATGAATTTCTCTTATTCCTGTTTAGATTTCTTAATTTCTAAAGTTAAACTTTTTAACAAAAATGAATAAAATTGATGTGTCAATTATATAGATTAACGATGTCGACTTACCTACTTAATGGAGATATAATCTAATACCTATTAATTTTAGGATTGGCATCCTCTAAAATTAGAAGGCACCTTATGAGATCATCCAAAAAAAAAAAAAAACCATAAAGTCTAAAGAAATTCACTCAACGAGCAAATCTCTCTCGAATTAGAGGTCGCCAGAGGTCGGTGACTTCCGATTTTGAGGCTGTGGCCTCTACTGGGGCGAGGGCAAAACAAAGAGAGGTTGAGTGCTGTAGAGTTGGAGAAACGGTATGAGGGAATAGTGGGGAGAATGGATGGTTGTCGTGCTGGCTGCGACGGGCGGTGGTAGTCCGCCACGTGACTTGGCGTGGTGGCGATAAGCGGTGTGCCGACGAACGGAGAAGAGAGAAAGCGTAGGTCGTCCGTGTCTATGTTATGTGATGATAGGGGAGGGCTATGGAGCACCGCCCAAAATGCCCTGCCTCGCCCCTTGTTTACTTTTAGCCATAAAGAATATTTTGTTTTTTGTTTTTATTATTTAAAAGGTTTTCCACACGAAATACTACTAGGAAACAATTCCTCTTAAAATGTAAAAATGAAAAATAATAATAATAATGAAACCCTAAGAACAATCTCTTCTTGCAAGTCTTACTTGTAAAGGAGATGCAAGTTTACAAAGTCCTCTGGGTAACCAATGTGGGGCAATTGTTTTTTATGTGGTTCATCTTTATATTGTCTCACATTGACTAAGTTGCGAAGGCCTGAGGTTGTTTGGCTCTATGAAATCAATCCGTTAAAGCCATTCTTCTTTATGAAAATCAAGCCACGATGCAATTCTTTTATTATAGAAAAATAATAAACTAGAAAATTGTCCAATAACCATCTAGCTAGTGGTATTATGTTCTTTTGGGAAAAAAAAAAATTGTTCTCACTGGATCCGTTGCTTCCCGAAGGAAAAACAGCCCGCCTCGGCCGGCATGGAATACGTGGTGGTGGGAGGGCCAGTTTTCATTTCACCGCGCAATCCCGTGGCCTGTCCCTTGATCTTATAAACCCATCGTACCGCCGAAACCAGGCCGCTCGGTGGGTGTAAGGGCGAGCTTTTGTCCGAGAGAGACCTCTCCTGCAACTTTTGGTGTTTGATATTAGTGATCTGGGGTTTGCAAAATTTCGAGATGTTACATTGCCTTTCGTGTCTGCGTTAAGTGGTCGGTTCATAGCTTTAGTTTTGAATGTTATTTTCGTTTCACTTTCAAAGTTTTCCATTCGCACTCTGAATTTCCCAGAAAGCTTTGATGTAGTTGCTTTTTAATTACAATTTTCAGTCTCTCTGTGCCCGTCTTTTCTTCCCTCTAAATTTGGAACGCCTGTTGACTGTTAGAAATAATTAGGAAATTGTACATATCTCCCACAATCATGCATATGTCCCTGTTGACTGTGCATATCGTTGATTCACCCTAATTGATTATAATTTATGTTTTAATATATTGTTATCTCATATAGTCATCTTGTAAAGCTTATAAAAATTTTATATACTCTTGTTATGGAAACACATGGAAATAATACAATTATACTCCATGTGGTATGCTTGGCATTGAAGTGATCACTTCAAACAAAATTCAACACTCAAATGATCATTTTAAACAAAATTCGACACTCAAATGATCATTTTAAACAAAATTAGCATTTAAATGATCATTATTTACAACTTTAGACAATGTCATTTAGGTGTTATGTGCTGACTACGCACGCCAGTGAGCCATGTAGGACTTAGAAATTAATAAAATATTACCACAATTTTTTGCACTTCTAATGCATTTACCCCTATTGTTTCTCAAATATTCTTGACAAATTGAGTCATAAGTATGGATATAACTTTAAAGTGAACCAAAATGAAGAAATTATCAAGAAAGAGATTTTTCTAATCATTATTATGATAAAAATATATTTTGCACCATTTTCTTATATGTACAACTTTTAAGACTTAAAAAAGATAAAAATGGACAGAAATAGACTTCTACAACAAAAAGTTGCCGACTTCAACCCCCCAAAAAAGAAGAAGAAGAAAACTCTAATTCCTCATATCCTTTATATTCACTTTTGCATCTAATTGAACTATTTTGTAAGATCATTGCAAACTATTTTAAGTGCTTGAATCGTCAATGAAAGCTTTGTTTAATATTTAAATTTTCTGGCACTCCCCCTGAACACATAAGCCTGGACTTTGGTTTAAGATTAAGCTTGCAAATATACAACAATAAGGCAAATAAGTGGCCTAAAAATATATGAATTCAAGACATCCTACTCTAGCATCATGACAGATGTTTCTTTATACATCATGGATTGCACATTGTATCCGGCTCACATGCACCACATTTTTGTCACCCTATTAAGAGCAATCTTCGCATGGGATCAGTGATTACTATGAAAATATGTACGTATTTTCGTGTTCTTGTTTTACCAATTGAAACTTTTAGAACAAAAGTATGCTCACCTAAGTTCGACAACGATATATGAAATCAAGAGAGAGAAAAAGTTTACAAATGAAGATGCGTGGCTCAGGGTTTTGATTTTAACCCCCGGAAACATATGAAGCCTACTCCGAGTCAATCAATTTGAGCCAAGTTTACTGAAGTGAAGTGAAGTGACCGAGAAATCAAGCTTATTGCACGTGGCAATGACACCTGGTTGACACCTTTTAACATAAGTTTCAATTATGTATTTTTTACGTGAACTTCTAATGGAACTCTCTAGTAATCATGCAGGAGTCAACGTCAGAACTCTAAATTACTTGGAAAGATTGCTAACGTATGCAATGCAATAAACATTAGACGATATATCAGAGGGAGGTATGAAGAAATTAATAAATTAAGATGGAGCGTCACAATAATTATAATTGGCGTAAGGGGCGACATTTGATAATTCTGTGGATTTTTTGAAGGAGACGTCAAACCCTTTCCAAGTTCCGATCTGAGCTGGCACATATGTTCCAAACCCTCTTAGTTAACAAGTGATTTATTGGGGGTTAAGTATATTTAGTTAATATTTAATTATCACTAATTGATGCGTGATGGGGTGAGTGATTCCAGAACGTGCTCCCGCATCACTAATCTAGTTCGATTGGAGCAAAGATGGTGAAAAGTGTTCAAACGGATGACTTGCTTTGCGTAAAAAGCGACAATCTATAATATGACGATTATTGGTTCGAGGCTCTTGCAAGAAAAGGATGCAACTTCCACGGACTCCGCTACGATGACACATGGCGATCTTTGGAGATGGTTGAATATAATAGGGATGGTTTAACTTGTTACGAGCATAGTAGGTGCACATAAATTGACAGGAGTAATTAGACACATAAGGTGCGTTTATTTCACGAAAAAATTAAAATTTCGAAAATATTTTTTAAAAAATAATTGTTTATATCGCTTAGAAAAATTAATAAATTACCCATGAAAATAGTTAGTCAAAAAATTGTTGTCGATATATAAAAAAAAAATTTCGTTGACTAAATTGTCTAAGCAAAATAATTGATCATTTTTCGGAAGAAATTTTTTAAATTTTGAATTTTCCGTGAAATAAACACACTTGTAGATGATAGAAAACATATGGTCAACCTCTCGCACAAAGTACACTCAACATAATAATCAGACTATAATTTATCCATCCCCGATTGGAAGAAATTGGATGCAACATGCCTTTGATCGGTAGATTACAAGTTATGGGCATCAGTCTCATCACCCTTCTATATATATAACTCAACTTGAATGAATCGTGTCCTTTAATCCATCATCGCCTGTTAAAAGATTGGTTGGAGGAAGTTTTCTCAAATCAAAGATGGAGGAAAACATGGCCTGTAATAATCACGTCGCCATGGGCTCTATTTTAGGAAACCGAGAGACGGGGGATTGAAAGCGATCGTGTAAAATGGAGAAGAATGTAAAAATTTCTTGAGGAGCATTTGGAGAGAAAATTAATTTTATGCTTATATTCAATTTCCACCATCCAACTTCCACAAGATCAACATTAAGATATTCACAAAAGAGCTATATATTTTCTCCATCTCGGATTAGAGGAAATTTTTCCTTAACCATGACCCCAACTGGTGGCTCACACATATATGGACATAAACCACATGAATGTAAATCATGTTCATGTTTATAACCAATCAATCAAGAAAGTGATCGAGGAAAGTATCCTCCTATTGGAAACGGAGGAAAACATTGCTCTACTCGAAATATAGGATGAAGCTGCCTAATAAGCTAAACACCAGGGGCTCTTGTTTTTTGTGGCGGATGAAAATAGATCCTACATTTTCAAGGTTATAATTTTTGTCCTCATAAAATATTGGGACAACATTCAAATTTGGAGCTGTCCTTACGTCTATCATCGTGGACATCACTCACATGCAAAATTAACTAAATATAGATCTAAGTGATACAAATGGTTGTAATACACGAATCATAAGAGTGTGGTTGGAGGAAGTAATTGACGGAAAATATAGCCCAAAAAAAAAAAAAAACAAAACAAAAAACAAATCAAGGCAGGCTTGCCAAGTTGGCCTTTTTGTTGTCTTGCTATAGTGCAGTTTTCTTGATCCTGCCCAAGTACGTCACATTTGATGCACGTTGTTACGTTCATAACGGCAAAATACTATCAAAATGATAGTTTGAGTTCTTAAGCTGGGCAATCAACATTGCCCGAGAAAGTGGAGATTAACACAACACGTCAAGGAAAATTTCCAAGGAAAGAATCGTATGATGATCGCACACTGATTAAGGCAACCAAAATCTGAAGTTTAGGTGTTGAAGGTCAGATTGAGTTTACGAGACTGTGGAGACCAGGCTTGAATTCCTTACAAAAATAAATATATGAAAAAATTTCATCATTCACAAAAATATATAAACATAAATTATTATCAATAATAAAATGATTTTTTCATTAACTAATTATTTCAAGGGAAATAAATAATCATTTTTTTAAATAATTCTAAATTATTTATTTTGCAAAACAAACTGACTCGACATAAACCAAGTTTGGGGATTCTCTCTCTCTCTCTCTCTCTCTCTCTCTCTCTCTCTCTCTCTCTCTCTCTCTCTCTCTACATACCAGTTGAATTTGACGACACGCTATAAAATTACTAATCATCTTACTAATCATCATTGCCCACGTATTATGAATTTCGTCTGATTCAATATCATGTGTGTATGCATATCACTTTTGATTGGCTAGTTATATTATGTGCCACTATATGTCCATCACATGATAACTTCTCTCAAGTGTCCTCCACATGCATGCATGATTGATTTTCTATTTTTTTGCATGTTCGACTTGAGATAAATTTGATAATAATGGTTCATAGAGGTTTAAATTTCTTTATTATCTTTCTTCTCTTCATTTTTTTTTTCTTTCCCTAAAGGAAACATTCCATTTGGACAAAGTCATGAGATTATTACAAACAAGAGCGAGTACCAACGTGAACATAATAAAGTAAAGAAGACTCTACAAGGACTATATTCTTTACTCTAAATGGGATATATTTAATAGAAAAAAAAATAATTCCAATCAGATGAAGTGTCCATTTTGCAAGCTCATGAGCAATGCTATTTTGAGGTCTACAGGTCCACGATAAGCTCCATCCCGAGTCGCTGCAAGTAGAAAGACAGTGTCCAAGACGAAAGAAAATACCATGTTGTTAAATGGTATAGATTAAAACATTACAATCACTTTTAAAAAAAAAAAAGCACCTTGTGAATTGCGAGAGACTTAGCAGATTAGCATTTTTGTTAAATAAAACAGGAAATATATAAAGCTTCAAACTAGGAAATAAGGTTCCGACTGAGCTGGCATCATTGTTAATTGCATTTTTTTTTTTTTTGAAGCACTATGTCTCTGCAGTCGCTTTTGTTTCTACTTCTTTACAGCCAAACAAAACCTCTTGTACCTTTATGGCGCTATCTCTATAAGTGGCAATAGCAAATTTTTTGTTGAAAAATTTTAGGCATACACAATTTTCTAAATGACTCATTTAAAAATTCACTTAGAATTTATCATGTTACTTATTCTATCAATATAGATCAATTTTATCATATCTAACAACGTTCTTTGTAATTTAACACGAGGCAAACATTGTGAGGTTAAAACTTGCATAAATTTGTTATTATCTTATTGACATCCATAATTACCCTTGGTAGCACATGCTGGCCACGAAAGGATGATAGGTGAAATGTCTCATTTTATTCATAAAGTTAAGGGCAAACAGTTTTCATGGAAGCTACTTACGTTGAGCATCGATGGAATTCTAGAAGCAAATTCTAGAGTCGATGGCTAGGTAACTGATTGCCACATGTCAGCTTATGGGGATAGTGCACCAAATTTAAAGATTAAGTGAAATTAGCATTAGAGCACAAGCGAGAATAACTGCTACAAGAAATGCGCGTAAAAATAGGGAGCCATTATTTACTTAATGAGCAAGCTGCGCAAGCACCATCAACAAGTCAAGAAGTAGTTGCTTATGGATAAGGGTACCAAGAAGAAATGGAAAACATGGAGAATGTTAGGCATAGCGGCCAAGAAGAGGAAACTAACAAATGGCTATTAGTTCGTCTTATAAATACCACAACCTATTCAACAAAAAGCCCTCCAATTAACTATCTTTACTTTATCTTTACTTTATCGCATTTTAGCTGCAGTTTTCAAGATTCCCGTCATTGATTAAATTCTAGCGTACATCTCTATCAGGTTCAGCATCGTCAATTAAATTTCGGTATTGTTCTACAAGTCTAGTGTTGTTGATTAAATTTTGACGATGTGTTTCCTATTCAGGGGTATTGCTACTGATTAGATTCCAGCTTTATGCCTAAAATAAGATGTGTCATAGATTAAATTTCAGCATAATTTGAGTTCGAAGTATAGACTATCCGACTACTAGTGTCCAAATTACATCATTGATTAGATTCTGGTGTAATTTGTATCCAAAAATAGTTAGTCTTTGAGCTATCCAAGTATCAATTATTGGGTTGTCATAATAAGTTGAGAATAAAATTTCCCCTTGCGTTTGACATTATCTATCCAAACTCAACACAGAAGCTGAATCTCCTATAACAAAATTAAAACACTATGTTTGGTGAAAATTTTTTCATGAAAATCAAAACTGGTGAAACATCTTTGCGCTATCCAAGTATCAATTGTCGGGTTGTACGTATAAGTTGAGAATAAAATTTCCCCTCACGTTTGACATTATTTATCCAAACTCAACACAAAATCTGAATCTCTTATAACATAATTAAAACACTATGTTTGGTGAAAGATTTTTCATGGAAATCAAAACCGGTGAAACATCTTTTTGGGACTTTCGATGGGACCCGTTCTGTTGAGTAGAGAGAGTGTTACGTCACGAACCCGAAGTTGAATCAACTTGAATAGCGCCACTGATGAGCAAATACGAATGGCTAAGAACAATGCACAAGCTAAATCATCATCAACCCAGTTTCCTCATAATGAAATAACAAATCAAATCCAAGAGGAAGGTGCTGATGTTTAAGGCAGCATGTGGAAGAAAGAAGATGGGCAAACCTCACGTCATTCATGCTCACTACTATGAGGCAAACAATTGAAGAGACTCAAAATGAGTTTGCTGATTATATGGTCAGACGAATGATAAATGTTGTCAAGCCTTTAATCATCAATATTCATCATGAATGTGCCCAAGGACAACATGAAGTCTCAACAGGACCAGCTCAGCCTCAAAAAAGGCAAGTCCCTATTTAAATCGGATATGCTCCTATATCATCAGCTTCTCAAATAACAATTAGGTAATGTAGGGCAAGCTATGTTAACTTGGCCCCTTTTTTAGGATTTTACAAAGAGGAGAAGTTTTAACAGCTACACAAGTCGACAAGTTTGTTAATTCGCATGTCTCTACCAATGCTGACTGAGGTCCTATAGTAATCATCCCACCAGCGACTTAATAGAATACATTACTTGAGAATGCCGTTGGGTTAGCTTTAACTCAACCAAATCTCTTTTATGGTATCCCAAACGAATGCGTTGCCAGTCACAATGGAGGTCTTAGGAGTTTTAATGACTCCAACCATGGGAGTCCTAAATGTTCAGCCACAAGTACCTTAGTTAAGGGCTCCTAATGCTCAACAAGCCCCTAATATACACCCTAAGCTCCTCTAAATGTTCAAGCTCAAATGTTACAACAACCTTTTCTTCTTGGTCAAGTCAATATGCCCAATCCACAAATAAATCCGATACCTATAGTCCAATCACAATCACAATTCTATGGACCTTAGCAACAATATCATCAAGCTTCTCAGCAAAATGTAAATCTAGAATTACAGCCCAATTATACTATGTAACACATCCTAGAGTTTCCTCATATGGCTCTAATTCAAAATCAGCCAATTGTCGAGCCATTGTTAAGGGGATACGACAATGACATTACATGCCTAGCCAACATCTATAGAAGCCATACCCAGATTAGATGGATACTATACCATACTCGAGAGGTTTCAAAATGTCTGAGTTTACTATGTTTATTGGTGAAGAGGATCTATTGACTTTTGAGTATGTTAATCATTTCTTGGCATAATGCGAAGATGCAGAACATACAGATCATTGAAAACTAAGGTTATTCCCTTTATCATTATAAAAAATTGCTTTTGCTTGGTATACAATATTATTGCCAAATTTGGTTAATTCATGTTAAGAAATGGAAAAATTGTTCCATACCCAATTTCAAAGGGGTATCCCAGATCTATTAGTGGCTGACTTATCGATTATGAAACGATTACAAAATGAGTCAATTGACCAGTTCATTTCTAGATTTAAGAGGGCTAGAAGTAAGTGCTCAGTCCCCCCCCCCCCTTGCTTGAGAAAACCTTTGTAGACCTTATATTTAATGGTTTGAAATTCAAAATTCGAGAAAAAATGGTTGGGCAACCCTATTCCAATAGCTACTAAGCATGACAACTTGCTCAAAGAAAAAGACAAAAGACATGGTAGACAAGCAAATGTTGGTTGGGCCAATGTTGTAGAAGCAGATGAAGAACAAGAACAAGTCAACATAGCAAAAATGGTTGTAGCTAAAATGATAATAGATAAACCATATGTTTGTCAAGCATTAAGATCTATTAGAGTAAAGGAAAAGTCCAACCTCATGCCTAAAGCTAAGGAGCCTATCTACCACTCATTCGATGCTAATAAAAACTAAAGAGATATTCGATCCATTACAGGATGATGGCCAAATAAGATTGACCAAAGGGCAAAGTATACCTACTAAAGAAGAATTGGCAAGAAGAGATACTGTGAATGGTATCATTTATGGAGTCATAATAACAATGATTGCATGGTTTTTAAAAAGCAACATTCAAGATGCAATTAAGTAAGGGAAAATAAAGTTTGTAGATGACAAGAATAAAGCTCCCATGAAAGTTGATATGGACCCATTCCCTATCATTATTGGAATGATATTATCTAAAGCAAGAACCATACCGAGGAGTCATCACCAGCTTCAATTCTATGTAAGATGTAAGTAGGTGATTCGACAGGAGGGGTATAATCCCAACCGCCAGTACCATCAATCTAGCTAAAGGATAGCTAGCAGGGAATACAACTCAAGCTTGACTGTCCCATTTCAAATAGGACCAATTCCAAATGAGTCAGCTTATCCCAGTAAGCATCATGCTTATCGGAAGAAAAGAGTTTACTTATGCAATTTCGAATTTGGCAAGAATCAATGCCCTCAGTTGTGTTCAAAGTGTAAGCTATTGATCCGGTAACGGAAGTATTACTCAAGGGACATCACAATCAATATGGTGCAATAATCATTAATGAGGTATGTAATTTTGATAGTTCTAACTAGAAAGAGCCTGTGATATGTAAGACAGGACCATTTGAGAAGTTTCGTGCTTGACGAGTGACAAAGAAGTCATTCAAATGAAGATATGAGGAGGGAGATCTTACCATTGGGAATTTGGGAAAACATAGTGGAAAGTATGAATATTATGTTAGTTATAGCCCTCTTCCCATTCACCCTTGAGTGGTTAGTCCATCTAGATGGAAAGTAGTGTTCGACGATAAAGATATGAAGCCAACAGCTAATTATAACCATCGACACACTTTAAAGATACCCCATGATCCGCCTGCTGTAAATGATATAAGGTCCAACCCCTAAAAGAAAGCCTAACATGTATATAGAATAGGAGGATGCAAAGAAAGAAAAAAAAAATTGCATTTGCTCCTAAAGCAACTTGCCCAAACTCGCATTACTGAGGTTAAGCCAATTGTAATGGCAACCCATAAACCAAATGAATTTGGTTTAAAAGAAGAAAGCCAAAGGATGATAATTCAACTCTAAATAGCTAGAAGACTAGTCACAAAAGCAGTTGCTCGGTTACTAGAGTTATTGACACTTGATTTTTAGTTGATATGTCAAAAAAAATAAAAATAAAAATCAACATTCGAGATTCTAATTATGATAGAGCCTGTTTATTGGGTAAAAAGTATTGTTTTTCATTTCTTTCTTTTGCATTGTTGTTTTTAAATAGTTTCCAACTCGCTTTTGAATAAATAAAACTCGAAAAGTCAAACAGTTGACTTTTGAGTTGACTTTTTGAATAACTATTTGATCAAAAGTCAACATCGAGTCAAAAATTAACTTTTCATCAAAAAATAAATGCCATTTAGCTTTAATTTCGCCTTTCTCAAGTCAATTCTTCAAAAATCCAAAGATTTAGCTCAAAATTAACGTTTTAAGAAAAGTCGACTAAATGGTTGACTTCTGGTTAAATCTTTGACCAAAAAAATTAGAAAAAAATTAAAAATCCACAAAAATGTTTCTTTTAGTGTCAATTTGACTTGTTTGTCGAAAATTTTACAAAATTTAATTAAGAACCTTATTTTCCAAATTTTTTTATTTTAGGCTTTAAATCAATCAAAAATAAAATTATTTTCGTTTCACCCATAATTAGGTATAGTTCAGTCTTTGATATCTGATCTAGGGGCTATTCTAAATCCACTCGTGCGCTCAATTTCACAAATTGTTGTGTTGAAAGACAAATCGCCATTTTAAGCCCTAAATAGAGGATCAAAATCGATTTTTCATAACTTGTAGACAGACAAGTATTTTTCACTCATTTTCTTAAAATAAGTCCAAATCTGAAGTCGATTTCTAGAAATTCACATTAGAATTTCTCGATTTGAGAGATTTCATTTTCTTAAATGTAAGAAAATCTAGCCATTAAGCTTCAATTGAAGAAATTTGAGTTAACCCATTCAAGACTAAGGTTCAATTACAGGAATTTTGGTCCAATTTTAATATTACACCCTAATTCATTTTTGGGCTAAGCTTCGACACTTTAATTCAAAGTCAATTTGAATATAATAGGTGATCTTACAAATGGGTAATTAGTTGGATAGGGCAATTGCAACATTAATTAGACTCAATTTCCATTAATTTGTAATCTTGGCCAATAAATTGAAAATTTGTTTATTTTAGCCCTTTAGGCTCAATCTTAAGTACCCATGATTTTAGTCCATTGTTTTTCTATTAAGTCAATAGAAGGTCCAAAGATCACATTTATGAAGTTTAATTGGCTTAATTAAGTTGAAATCGGAAAATTTCCTCTCAAATCGAGTAAGTTTTCTATTCAATTTTATCATTGAGGGACCAAATTGTATAAATTTTGAACCCACAAGGGCCACAAGTTCGTGAACTAGCCACAATCAGTCAAGACTGGTCAAGAACCGATCAAGAATTGGTCAAACTGGCACGAACTGGTTTGATCGGTCCGATTGGTCGCCGACGAGGCAAGCTAGTTCGGCCCCTTGTCAGCTAGTTCTAGACTTCTGGTGATCAATTCTAGGATCCATACTATGCCAATTTCATTTCTACACCCTCAATTTCCCATGATTTTACAAATTGGCCATTGAATTTTGTAAATTTATAATTTGACCCCTAGTTGGGCCTTTTAGTGCAATTTTTGTTTTTAGCTCGGGTTTCGCAAATCAGGCCAATCCAACTGATTATCCGACACCCTTAAATGATAATTAAAGTTTTAAAATCATTGTTTGCCCATTAAATTGGGATTTCAACCATTTGATCGAATTGATGGCTGAATTCAACCGATTTGAGGGTGGTATAAATATCATTTTCCCTCCAAAATGCAAAGAATGCCTCATTTACAGATCTATTTTCTCTCTTTAAACTCAAGCCCCCGCTCTCTCTCTTTCCTGCCTTCTTCTCTCTTCGTCTTTCCTACCAAAAACAAGGGACCTACTTCTCATCCTAGGAGTGAGCAGGTATGATAGAGTCCCCTCTCTGTCTGTCTCTCCGAGTTTCTACTACTAAGTAGCACTTCTGCTATTCAATCATAGAATCGATTCCGATCCAGCTGAAAAAGCCCTAACTTTTTAGGTTGCTAGCGCCCTATCTATAGTCAGGGGCCTCTTCTTGCTCGTTAGCGCTAACCTTTGATTGCAGCTAGCGCGCCCCCCTTCTTTCTCAAAGTCAACTTTCTCGCTTGTTAGTCAAGCTTGGAAGCCCCTACCTTTATTGGGATATTTGTGTTGGAGAAATCGTCCTTGAGTATTTTGAAGCTGACAAAACGTTTTCCATCAGTCTAGTCTGAAGACTTGTAGACTCTTCCATCAAAGTCTGAAGACCAGACCGCTAGACTCAAGACTCAAAGTCTATCCCATTGACAGTCTCTAGACTGTCGATGAAGGCTTATCCAGAACTGGATGTTTCGTTTAGGATTTGACCTTATCGACTGGAGAAAATCTCTTGGCTGGATATAGCATGTCGGAATCCTTTATTCAAATCAAGATTGATTCAGGGATGATTGGATCCGATGATTGACGAAGTATACTTGGAAGGTTCTACTTATGGAAACCAAGATCCTGATTGTATGGGCGAGCAGGATTGATGGGCTATCGTCATGTTCCTTAAATAACTCAAAGATCTTTCTAATCGATTCTATCCAACGGGTAGATTGGAAGAATTCCTTTGGTAAGTGCCAACGGGTATGATGGCATATAGGAGTATATAAGGAAGACGTTCTAGTTGTTCGAGAGAGTGTGTGATAGAAGAATTCCAAAGTCTGAAGCTCCTTGTTCTTAGTCAATTAAACTGTTGAGCGATATCTTGTACACAAAAGAGAGTCTATATCTTTGAGAGACCTTGAGGAAGTGTAGTAAAGTCTCTACTCTGTGGAATCAAGGAAGAGCATTTCTATAACAATTCTTTTGTTCATAGTGAAATCCAGCCGGTAGGCTGTCAGTGCGGAAGAGTGGACGTAGGCTTGGAATAAGCCGAACCACTATAATCTCTGTGTTCATATTCTCTTCCCTACTCTCTTTTACTTTGATCGTATCTTGTTAAGAGAAAAGCTCTCATCTCTTTATCTATTATTGAATGCTGCACACTTATCTCGAAAATATTGTTTTTACACCTATTCACCCCCCTCTAGGTGCTTATACTAGCCCTATCAATTGGTATCAGAGCCTGTGTACTCATTTAAATTGAAGTGTTTTACTTTAGAGTTAAAGATCCATGGCTAGTATGTTGGCTCCAGGATTGGTTGAAGGGCAAAGCAATACCAGACCACCTTATTTTGATGGGAAGGATTACAAAATATGGAAAAACAAGATGAAGGCTTTTTTAAGATCAAAGGATCCTCTGGAATGGGATGTAGTAGACAAAGGAATCATTCCTAAAGCTGCACCTGTCTTAGAAAGAGGAAAAGAAGCTGTTGAGTCTAGCGAAATGACTCAAGAAGAGATGACCAAAAGACAAGCTCTTGATGCAAAAGCAATATATTCTTTATATTGTGCATTATCACCTACTGAATATAACAGAATATCTTCTTGTGTTACAGCTAAAGAAGTCTGGGATAGATTACACATCACTTATGAAGGAACTGATCGAGTGAAAGAAACCAGAATCAACATTCTGCTCGATCAATACGAAGCATTCAAAATGAAATCAGGAGAATCTATCACTGACATGTTTAGTCGTTTTACAGATATCGTGAATGGTCTTGAAAATCAAGGTCAACCAATTTCAGATCCCATGAAAGTAAACAAGCTACTACGTGGACTCTCCAAGGATTGGAATCACATAAAAACCTCAATAAGAGAGACACAAAGAATTATGCCACTTTCTGTCGATGAATTGGTTGGGACTCTTCAATCTTATGAAGTGGAGCGAATCAATGAAGATGAAGATCCTAAAGGTAAGAAATCCATTGCATTAAAGTCTAATGATGATTCTGATGTCACAGATTCTGAAAACGACATGGATGATGAAGAGCTTGCTCTCATGATAAGAAGATTTAGAAAGCTAAACAGAAAAGGAAGAAGATTCAATCCAAAGAAACAAAGCTTCCAAAAGCAACAGAGTAAGTCTGTTGAGGATGAAGAATCCAATAGAGATGTAGTCTGTTTTGAATGTAAGAAAAAGGGACATATCAGACCCAACTGTCCCCTTCTGAGGAAGAAGAAAGGAAAAGCTGAGAAATCTCGAAAGGCATTCAAAGCAGAAACTTGGAGTGATACAGAATGTGAAGAAAGTGATGATGATTATGCCAACATTTGTCTCATGGCACAATCAGACTCTGATTCAGACTCCGAAACAGACTCAGATTCAGACGATGAAATCAAGGTAAGAAACTTGAAAATCCCTACTAAAGTTTCTAGATACATTGATGAATTGTGTCTAAGTCTCAAAACCTCTCTTAAAAGAATTTCTGAACTTAAGAGAGAAAATTCTGCACTAAAACAACAGGAAAATGTTTGGAAAGAAAAGGTCAAAAGTTTAGACAAAAATGTTACTGCTTTGAAAGAAAAAGAAGATAACCTTTCAAAAGAAAATGCATTCTTGAAAAATGATATCTCAAATATTTCTAAAAAATTTTCTATAGGATCTGAGAAACTTGAAAAAATTCTTTCTGCTCAAAGACCTTATTTCAACAAATCAGGTTTAGGAATGTCTGCTGAAACAATTCCTTTAATTGATTTTCCTAAAGTAAAGGAAAGAATCAAGCAAAGACCTACAAGAGATGCTTACAAAAATCATTTCCAAAAAGTTTTTGTAAATTTAGTAGGTCGCAGTGCTCTTAGATGTTATAAGTGCAATAGTTCATATCATTTTGAGAAAGAATGTCAAATGATTTGGAAACCTGTTAAGAAGGTATGGGCAAAGACCATATATAGTACTAACACCAGTGGACCCAAGAAAGTATGGGTACCAAAGAAAGTTTGAGTTTCTTTTCTAAATGCAGGTCACTATCAAGAAAAAGATTAAATGGTGCCTGGATAGTGGATGCTCGAGGCATATGACAGGAGATTCAAGCTGCTTCTTAAAGCTTGTTCAAGTTAATGGTGGAAAAGTTTCATTTGGAGGAAACAGCAAATGAAGAATTGTAGGATACGGAACTGTAAAGATTGGAAGCCTCATGATTAGTAATGTTTCCTTAGTAGAAAGACTCAACTATAATTTGCTAAGTATCAGTCAGCTGTGCGACACTGGTTTCAAAATCAATTTTCAAGAAGGAATTTGTTCAAGAACCAGTAAAGACTTCTCTCAGTCTTTCTTGGGTCGAAGACATGGAAATATCTATCTTCTGGATGTCAAACCAGATGAAACCCAATGTTTAATCTCTATTCAAGAAGAAGCAAATTTGTGGCATAGAAAGCTTGGGCACATTAATATGAAGCAAATAGCCAAAATTTCAGCAAAGAAGCTTGTCCGTGGTCTACCCAATCTGTCATATAAAAAGTCTGATCTATGCACACCATGTGTATTGGGAAAACAGGTAAGAAACTCATTCAAACCAATAAATCAAGTTTCCACTAATCGTGTTCTGCAGCTTTTGCATATGGATCTCTTTGGATCTACCAGAACTCAGAGCATTGGAGGTAAGAAGTATTGTTTAGTAATTGTGGATGATTATTCACGATTCACTTGGGTTTATTTCCTGGCAAGTAAGTCTGAAACCTTTTCTCATTTCGAAAAGTTTGCCAAAAAGGTTCAAAATGAGAAATGATATGTTATTTCAAGTATTCGGACAGATCATGGAGGGGAATTTGAAAATCAAGACTTTACAAAATTCTGTGATGAATCTGGTTTTCAGCATGTATTTTCCTCTCCATACACTCCAGAGCAAAATGGAGTCGTGGAAAGAAAGAATAAGTCGCTTCAGGAAATGGCTAGAACTCTTTTAATTGAAAGTAACATATCTTCACGCTTTTGGGCTGAATCTGTTTCTACAGCATGTTATATTATTAATAGAGTTTTTCTAAGGCATGTTCTGGAGAAAACTCCCTATGAGTTATTCAAAGAAAAAAAGCCCATTGTTTCATATTTTCATGTGTTTGGATGTAAATGTTTTATATTGAAAAATGCAAATGATCGAGTTGGTAAGTTTGAAGAAAAATCAGATGAAGGTGTTTTCCTTGGATATTCTATCACAAGCAAAGCTTACAGAGTATACAACAAAAAGACTCAATCTGTGGAGGAATCAATGAATGTCAAATTTCAAGACTCTATGCAAATTGAATCAATTCAGACTCAACTAGAAGATTCTGAACCTACTCTAGACTCTACAAAGTCTAAATCTCTAGAAGCAACTCAGACTTCAAAAGACCAGCAACAAATGATCGTCGAAGATTCAAATGAGGAAAAAGATCAATAGTCTGACAAATCAAACAGCAACTAGAACCATAAATCTAGTCATCCCAAAGATCTCATTATTGGCGATATTAATGAAGGAATTCGCACAAGATCCAAAAGGCGCGAAGAGTCTAGTGCTGTGGCTCTTATTTATGAAATAGAACCCAAGAGCATAGAAGAAGCTTCAACCGATGAAAGCTGGATTGAAGCTATGCAAGAAGAACTCAGGCAATTCAACATTAATGATGTCTGGGAATTGACTCCTAAACCAAAAGGTAAATCTATCATTGGGGCTAAATGGGTTTTCAGGAACAAGATGAACGAAGAAGGAAAGGTCGTAAGAAACAAAGCAAGACTCGTAGCCAAGGGATATACGCAAGAAGAAGGGATAG
The DNA here is from genome assembly GCA_016097605.1 of Eucalyptus guilfoylei. Taxonomy (NCBI): domain Eukaryota; kingdom Viridiplantae; phylum Streptophyta; class Magnoliopsida; order Myrtales; family Myrtaceae; genus Eucalyptus; species Eucalyptus guilfoylei. The sequence goes on along the minus strand of CM027864.1, from coordinate 26,033,397 downwards.
ACTATGATGAGACTTACGCTCCAGTAGCAAGGTTAGAAGCAATTAGATTATTACTTGCTTATGCTTGTTATAAGAATTTCAGGTTATTCCAAATGGACGTCAAAAGTGCTTTCTTAAATGGATTTATCCAAGACGAAGTCTATATGGAACAACCACCCGATTTTGAGAACCCAAGAAAACCAGACTTTGTATTCAGACTGAAAAAGGCTTTATATGGATTAAAGCAAGCTCCTCGAGCTTGGTATGACAGACTAAGTAAGTTTTTAATTCAAAATGGCTTTGTCAAAGGTAAAGTAGATACTACTTTGTTTATCAAAAGAGAAAGCAAAAGCTTTCTACTTGTTCAAATTTATGTTGATGATATTATTTTTGGATCTTCTAATGAAAGTCTGTGCAAGAAATTCTCTAAGTCTATGCAGGATGAGTTTGAAATGAGCATGATGGGTGAACTAACCTTCTTTCTCGGGCTTCAAGTGAAATAACTGAAGAAAGGAACTTTTATTCATCAAAAAAAATATGCCAATGAACTTGTCAAAAAGTTTGGGCAGGAGAATTGCAAAAAGACTGACATACCAATGTCAAGTTCCTTGAAGATAGACAAAGATGAAGAAGGGAAGAAAGTTGATCAAAAGCTATACAGGAGTATCATTGGCTCACTTCTTTATCTTACTGCTTCTAGACCTGACATTTCGTTTAGCGTTTGCATTTGTGCCAGATTTCAATCAGACCCTAAAGAATCTCATCTAAGTGCTGCAAAGCGTATTATCAAATACATTGCCTCAACTTCAAAAATAGGTCTCTGGTATCCTAAAGAAGGAGATTTTACTCTTCTTGGATACTCTGACGCAAACCTAGCCGGATGCAGAATTGATAGAAAGAGTACCTCGGGCACCTGTCAACTACTTGGAAGCAGGACAGTGTCTTGGTTTTCAAGGAAGCAAAGTACAGTAGCTCTTTCTACAGCAGAAGCAGAGTATGTAGCTCTTGGAAGTTGTTGCTAACAAATTCTATGGATAAAACAACAGCTAAGAGACTTTAGAATTGAAGATTCTTGTACTGAAATCAAATGTGACAACACCAGCGCAATCAATCTCACCAAGAATCCGATTCTTTACTCAAGAGCAAAACATATAGAGATTCGACATCACTTCATTAGAGATCATGTTCAAAATGTAGAAGTTACTATTCAGTTTATTGATTCAAAGAATCAACTGGCAGATATTTTTACAAAGCCTTTGGAGAAAAATCAATTTGAAGTTATTCGTTCCAGACTCAATATCTTAAAGTCTGAAGAGGTTCAGACCCAAGTCTAAAAGTCTAAAAGACTCTCAGACTCAGATTATCAAGACTCATGACTGTAAGTTTTGTTATTATCTCTCAGATCAAATCTTGAAAAGGTACAATCATCTATCCAAACTTGATTGTTTCTAATTCTGTGATTATTTCAATCTTTCCTTTCGAAAAAGAAGTTTGTTTTAATAAAAAAAAAAGACAGTTATCTAATATTTTGAAAAGGCAGTTATTTTTAAAAAAGGCATCTTTATATTACGGCGTTTCGTATGCCTCGTTTCGACTGCTTTATATACTGGCGGTTCCTCTTCGTTTTTTCTCACAAAAACCCTAAGATAGCATCGTTCTTCCACTTCTATCTTCTTTTCTTGTTTATTCCTCAAAAAGTTGTCATCTTTCTTGGAAAACAAGCTTGGAATCTCTCAAAGACTGTGAGATATGTCGTCCCAAAGAAAGTTCTCAAGGATCGCGAACAGGGGACCACAGCAAATGCAAGAGGGGCCTACGCACTTTGATCTCACCGAGGAAGAAGATTCTCCTAGATAGCAGCAGAACCCACAACATTCTCAGCAGCGTCCATCTCCTCCATCTAGTCCTCAGAATGCTGTACATCAAGAAGAGTAAGAAATCATCGAAGACGCAGATCCCGTAAGAACTCTTAAGCCCGCTTTTACCTACAAGCTTTATCGTGCTTTAAAGAGGAGTGGTACTCCGTTGAACTACATTGATGAATTTCTGAAGGATAAAGGGTTTAGAAATGAAACATTCTTTTTACGCACAATGGAACGATTGGGAATTGCCCCTGCTGGTTCGGCGGATGAGGCATTGGCAAACATCCCAATTGATCCACGTGTTGGAGGGCTGAGTCAACCAGATGGAAATGACGATGACAGGATGTACAGTGAGTTTAAACCGAGAATGGGCATTGCAGCAAAAATCCGAACTAAAAGGACGGATTTGTTTTGAACGGATGACCACAAGCAACTGTACTCTAAGTTGCTGAAGCGTGGGGTGATAAACCCTAGAAGTGTGGATTTTGATTTTCTTGACTCTGTGAATATCAATCTGCGGGAAAAATTCAATCTTCTTCAACTCGAACAGTTTTGTTCTGACACTACAGAAGGTCATGCTGAACTTACTGCTTATTTCTATTCGAATCTTAGTTTTTTGAATGCGAATAGATTCTCTTTTAGTGTTTGAGATCAGGACTATGTGGTTGACATGAATACACTGGCTGATGTGATTGGAGTGGAAAGAGGAAGATATCAACCCATCAAAGTGTCTATTGCTCGTGCAACGTTGGAGCTTGTTAAGGATAGAAAGACGGAAGAAAAAATTTCTTATTCGAGAATGAATGCGTCCAACATTTTGCTTCATAAGATTGTGATTAACTGTCTTAGACCAAAGTCAACTTCAAAGACAGATGTTTCAAACTCGGAGGCAAAATTGACGTATGCCATCAATGCTGGTAAAAAGTTCTCTCTTCCACACACTATCATGTTCCACATGTACAGAGCAGCGGTGAAAGACAAGGGTCAACTTCCGTATGCAGCTCTTGTGACCAAATTATTCAGACATTTGAACGTTCAGCCTCCCCGGATTTTCTGTGTTCGAACGTGCGATCACATGGTGGTGGGACTGAGAATGGTCTCTAAAATGCGTCTGAAGGAACTCAACAAGGCGTTGGAGAAATTCAAGGAGAAAACACCTATCAAGTCTCATCTTTTATCTTCGGTTGCAAAGAGGAAAGGGAAGGAGCCAATGGTTGCTCCTTCAAGGAAAAGAAGAGCTCTCATCATTGAGGATGAAGAGGATGAGGACGATATCACTATTTCTGCATTGGCTTTGAAGAATTTGAGTCGTTCTATTCCAAGTTTAACTGAGCAACAAGAAAAAGACATTGTTGAGACAGAACAGAGATCTGAAGAAAGAGAAGAATTGGAAGCAGAAGAGAAAGATGCAGAGGAGGAGAGAATTCAGGAAGAAGAAGAAAAAGAGAGAGAGGAAACAAAGCAGGAGGAATACTTTTCTCCAACTGAAGGCATGGAAACAAGGGGAGATCCTGAGAAAAGAGGAACGTCCTCATTCCCTGTCACCAGTGAAGGAATAAGTCGTTCTCCAGCCAATCCAAAGGACATCTATGCTTCTCAATTTCCTGAGGAGGAACATGATATTTCATCGCCCAATCTGCGTGACCATGCTGATCTGCCATCATCTACACATACTCCATCTGATCGTGCAGAAGCCAGTACTCAGACTGATAATTCGGCAGACTTTCGCAGAATTCTTGATGTTCTCATGGAGATGCGAGGTCAAATATATGCTCTGGGATGCGAAGTACAGAACTTGCAAAATGCAGGACAAACCTCTTCAGTTTCTTTGCATGATCAAATTCATGCCCTTGCTCGTCAAGTTCAATTAAATGCTAAGGGTGAAGATGTGGTGCAACTGAAGGAGGATTTGAAAAAGCTGGAAGGGATTGTCCAGTCAATGGGAGATTTCCAGCTTGTTCGTGTTCCCAAGCAATCTTAATTTTTTATTCTCTTTTCATCTCTACCTTTTTAATGATGACAAAAAGGGGGAGAGATGTAGTGCAGATTTGTTTTGAACTTTTGTTGTTTGACTTGTCTTTTGTGTTTGGTTGTTTGGTTTTGGATTTGACTGCTTGAACATTTGTTTGTCTTAAGTAATATTGTTATCTCATGGCTTTGATCATTTACAAGACTAACCTATCTTCTATGGATGCAGATTTTAGTGTTATTACTAAGCCTCTTATCTTTGTGAGATATCCATATTTGCCTAAGTAATGTTTTGCAGGTCAAAGATATCCAAATCTGCAGGAAAGTTTTGTCACCATCAAAAAGGGTGAGATTGTTGGAGAAATCATCCTTGAGTATTTTGAAGCTGACAAAACGTTTTCCATCAGTCTAGTCTAAAGACTTGTAGACTCTTCCATCAAAGTCTGAAGACCTCCGGACCGCCAGACTCAAGACTCAAAGTCTATCCCATTGACAGTCTCTAGATTGTCGATGAATGCTTATCCAAAACTGGATGTTTCGTTTAGGATTTGACCTTATCGATTGGAGAAAATCTCTTGGCTGGATATAACATGTCGGAATCCTTTATTCAAATCAAGATTGATTCAGGGATGATTGGATCCGATGATTGACGAAGTATACTTGGAAGGTTCTACTTATGGAAACCAAGATCCTGATTGTATGGGCGAGCAGGATTGATGGGCTATCGTCATGTTCCTTAAATAGCTCGAAGATCTTTCTAATTGATTCTGTCCAACGGGTAGATTGGAAGAATTCCTTTGGTAAGTGCCAACGGGTATGATGGCATATAGGAGTATATAAGGAAGACATTCTAGTTGTTCGAGAGAGTGCGCGATAGAAGAATTCCAAAGTCTGAAGCTCCTTGTTCTTAGTCAATTAAACTGTTGAGCGATATCTTGTACACAAAAGAGAGTCTATATCTTTGAGAGACCTTGAGGAAGTGTAGTAGAGTCTCTACTCTGTGGAATCAAGGAAGAGCATTTCTGTAACAACTCTTTTGTTCATAGTGAAATCCAGCCGGTAGGCTGTCAGTGCGGAAGAGTGGACGTAGGCTTGGAATAAGCCGAACCACTATAATCTCTGTATTCATATTCTCTTCCCTACTCTCTTTTACTTTGATCGTATCTTGTTAAGAGAAAAGCTCTCATCTCTTTATCTATTATTGAATACTGCACACTTATCTCGAAAATATTGTTTTTACACCTATACACCCCCCTCTAGGTGCTTATACTAGCCCTATCAATTTGAACCTTCATTACCAGTGAAGCATGGGCAAACCCCTCATACAAAGAAGCTAGAACTACTGGAGCAAGAGTGATATGTCTACTGTGCGCAAGATCTGCAACTATCTACAGATAGTCCTTATTAACTTTAAGAGTAGGACAAGAGAATATGTATCTCGATAAGCAGTATAAAAGGAAAGTGATACGTTCTTTCTCGTCGACTGACTAGTCGCTCTATCATACCATTCAAGGAACTTATTGTATACAAGAACTCCATCTAGGATGATGAAAGAAATATCAACTATGGGCAACTGCTTAGTAGAACAACCAAGTAGCTGAAAGCCTATTATTGTACATGTCTAGCAACGTGACGATCATGGGTTCCCAAAGGAAAAGGAAACAATTAGTGGAAGGGGACTAGAAGCTTATTGCAAACCCAACCAGTCCCCGGTTTATGTCATAAGAAGGCATGCTAATTGCAAGTGCCTTCTCAATCCTAGCGCCTATCTAAAAGAGTGGGGTTGGTTCATCATCTATTAGTCGGAGGTATCATTTATGAAAATCTACCTCAAATGAGGGAAACCCGCGAAATTGAGGAGAAACTGAAGACCATATGGCTCAAAAGGAGCGATGTTGGAAGGCTAAAGTCTCACGCTTAGTAGGAAAGCAAACCTCGAGTGGAGGAGGGACCTTGTTGTGATCAATAAGACTAAGACCCAAGAGAAAGCAACCATCATACCTTCAATGGCATCCAAGAGACAAAAGCGACAATCTTTGACATGTTCCCCTATTTGGAGAGCAACCAAATTGCTAATGTAACTTGATGAGTCATAGTCAGAGACTTTCTTTGGTGCCATGGTGGATGATGAAGTAACGACGAAAGGGAATTGTGAAGGAGAATATGGAAATAGGGCAAGAAGATGAAATACAGTGATAGGGTCTCAAAGGAGATACTGGTAGAAGATGACGCCTTGAGGAAAAAAGGAAAATAGTTACCTACCAAATTAGAGGAGATGTGTTGAAATAATATAGGGAATGAAAATTCATATCAGAGAAAAGATGTCAGAAGGCAGAAAGGCATGATCACCTTGGAAAATTACGCGAAAATGAGGTATTTTTTAAAAGAAATAAATTCAAATTTATTTCTTTTAAAAGGGAGCATATGTTAACACCCAAAATTATCCCTAATATCACATGCTGGCCACAAGAGGATAATAGGTGAAACGCTCAATATTGTTCATAAAGTTAAGGGTAAACAGTTTTCGTGGAGGCTACTTAAGTTGAGTGTCGAAGGAATTTTAGAAGCAAATTCTACGGTCGATGGCTAGGTAACTAATTATTACATGTTAAGCTATGGGCATAGGACACTAGATTTGAAGATTAATTGAAACTAGCATTAGAGCACAAGCGAGAATAATTGCTACGAGAAATGTGTATAAAAATATGAAGCTGTTATTTATTTGATAAACAAGTTGCGCAAGCATTGTTGACAAGTCAAGAAGCAGTTGCTTATAGATAAGGGTGCTAAGAAGAAAGGAAAAACTTGGAGAATGTTAGGAGTAGCGCCCAAGGAGAGGCAACCAACTAATGGCTACTAGTTCATCCTGTAAATACCACGTCTATTCAATGAAGAGCCCCCAAACAACACAACAACTATCTTTACTTTATCTTTACTTTATCGCATTTTAGCTGTAGTTTCCAAAATTCCCGTCGTTGATTAAATTCCGACATGCATCTCTATCTGGTTCAGCATCATCAATTAAATTTCGATGTTGTTCCATGTACCTAGTGTCGTTGATTAAATTTCGACATTATGTTTCCCATCCACAAGTATTGCTATTGATTTGCTTGCAGCTGTACGCCTAAAACAAGCTATGTCGTAGATTGAATTTCATCATAGTTTGAGTTCGAAGCATAGACTATCCAATTACTAGTGTCCAAATTACATCGTTGATTATATTATCGTGTAATTTGTGTCTAGAAGCAGTTAGTCTTTGAGCTATCCAGGTATCAATTGTTAAGGTTGTATATACAAGTTGACAATAAAATTTCCCATTACATTTGACATTTTTGCATTTAACATCCTCTGTCCAAACTTAACACAGAACCTAAGTCTCGTATGATAAAACCAAAACGTAGCATTTGGTGAAAAAAAAAATTTACAAGAATCAAAACCAGTGAAACATATTTTAATTATTATCTTTCACTTAATTTCCTCCATGATAAAAAAATAAAAATAAATAGGTGGTGCATCTGAAAATATTAATTTATGTGTGAAAAATTAATGACTATTTAAAAATTTGTTTTATTTTGTGGAGAATTCGTTTTAAATTATTGCACAACTAAGGCCGATCATCACGGGGCCACAATATGTTGAGAAGTACGTGTGTTGTATAGGAGAAGTCTCATATCAAAAAATTAATATGGTTTGAAGTAGTTAATCAATTATAATTGTCTTATAACTCAATAGTTTAAACTTTTAAGTAAATGTGGATTCAATCGATTATTGATGGGTTTGTAGTTGGATTCTCTCTTGGTAATCTCTCTGTATGAAGGTATAGAAATTTTACTGTGCACTTCCAACACTATAAAGGGAATCTATGTGGGCCTCAACACAGCATGACAAAGGTGGGACTACCTTTGCCATGGTTGATGGGAGCTCGTGCAAAACCTCGTCAACTGAGGCAAGCACTGCACAGACTCTCGCATGGGATGGTCGAGGGCAGCGCAACCCTCACTCGAGCTCGCGAAGGTTGCATCGATCCTAACCCAAATAGGCAAATGGTCAACCACGGTCACAATTGACCTAGGGCAACCTCTGCAGTCACTAATATTCTCTCTCGTCGGCTGCTGTTTTGTTATATTTTTCTATCAAGCTTTTCTCTTTTCATAAATTTTTCCTAGTATTGAAACAGTTTTTATATCTATCTATTTTTTTTCTCCACATTCATGGTTAATATCTTGATATGGCGCCGTGTTAGCCTCTGGTGGAGATCACGCAGATGAGCCATCTTAACTTAAACTCATCAAAATGAATGCCCGGTGCCATAAAACTTCGAGATGATTCTTTAAATAGCCATTATCATGAAAGTAAGAGTGTGTTAAGTGTGCTAACAAATTCCATAAATATAAAAATAAAAGGATTGACAAAAACAGTAGTTCCACTTTGATATTTTATTATATTAATAAAATTAAAATATAGTGTGGTAGATAAACCCGGGATTATCCACTGAACCTAAACAAGGTTGATACCTTTCGACGTGAGTTTTAGTTTATGTATTTCGTATGTGAACTTCTAATGGAACTCTCTAGGAATCAATGTCATGCAGGAGTCGATGTCAGAACTCTAAATTACTTGGAAAGTATTGCTAACGTATTCGATGCAACAAACATACATTAGACCATATATCAGAGGGAGGTATGGAGAAACTAATAAATTAAAATAGAGCGTCGTAATAATTATAATTGACGTAAATGACGATATTTTAAAATTCTATGGAATATTCGAAGGAGATGTGAAACCACCCTTTCCAAGTTCCTAACTGAGTTGGCAGATATGTTCTAAACCCTCTTAGTTAACAAGTGATTTGTTGGGGGTTACGTATAGTTTAATAAACATCTAACGTTGTAATTATGGTTAATGGATCAATGAAAGCCAATAAATTAAAATACGTTTTTTTTGGTCACGTATCTCTTTTGGATTCATGAATTTCCTAAAATTTTCTATTCACGTATCTATTGAATTCATGAATTTCCTAGAGTCATGTATCTTTTAGTTCATGTATTTATTGAGTTCACGAATCTCTTGAATTCATGTATCTTTGGATTCATGAATCTCTTAAATTTACGTATCTCTTGATTCGTGAATTTTGGGGATACATGCGTCTATTTAATTCATGTATCTCCTCTGTACATGAACTAAAAATCTCTATAAATAGATGGGAGCATAGAGCTTCAACAGGGTTTTTGAATTTTAGTTTTTCCGACTCGATTCCAAAAGAGCTTTGATATACTTTTCTACTCCTTCGTTTTTTCTGGGTGTGCTGGTTCAATTGAACGGTTCGACAGAATCCCGTTTGCATAGTGCTAATCCAAACAAGTTCGAAGTGTTGTATCTTGGGAGACATAGTTCATGAATCTGCGGAGCACCTTTGGTAGGAACTAATTGCCTTAAGGAGATTCGGATATCCGTACCTCACCTCCAATTTTATGTTATTTTTCAGTGATATCTTATTTTCTTCTTCTCCAAGATTGGTAAAATGAAGGATATTATAAAATTATTATCATCTTCTTTACATTGACGTTTTGATTACAACAAACAGTTTCATTTCTCTGAATTAATTTCCAACATCTAATAATCACAAAATCTAGTAATCGGAGCAAAGATGGGGAAAAGCGCTCGAACTGATGACTTGCGTTACGTCAAAAGCGACAATCTATAATATCATAATTATTGGTACGAGGCTCTTGCAAGGAAATGATGCAACTTCCACAGACTCCACTATGATGACACATGGCGATCTTGGAGATGGTTGAATAAAATAGAGGATGGTTAACTTGTTACGAGCGTGGCAGGTGCATATGAATTGACAAGAGTAAATACCCACGTAGATGATAGAAAACGTATGGGACGACCACTCGTCACAAGGTATACTCAACGTAGACGTGAATGAGTCGATCTAGGGCTCGCTTGTGGTATTAACTTTTGCCCCTCTAGAGAATGAAATTAGTTTTTTACGATGATCATAATGGGATTATAATTTATCCATCCCCGACTGGAGGAAAATTGGTGCAACATGCCTCTGATTAGTAAATTACAAGTTATGTTCATCAGCCGCATCACCCTTATATGAATTAAACTAAATTTGAATGGGTCGTGTCATTTAACCTAACATCGCTTATTAAAAGATTGGTTGGCGAAAGTTTTCTCAAATCAGAGATGGAGGAAAACATGACCTGTAATGATCATGTCATCATAAGTTCTATTTTAGGAAATCAAGAGAGGGGGAAATGAAAGTGATCATGTGAAATGAATAACATTGTAAAATTTCGTGAGGAGAATATGGAGAGAAAAATTAATTATATGTATATCTTCAATTTCCACCATTCAATTTTGCATAAGATCTACGTTAAGCTATTCATGAAAGGGCTATGTATTTCCTCCATCTCCTATCAGAGGAAAAAAAAATTAACCATGACTTGGCAGGTCACATGTAATGAATAGAAACCACATGAATAGTTAACTAAATATTAACTTGGATGATATTCATGTTTGTAATCCACCAATTAGAAAAGTGATTGAGGAAAGTATCTTCATATAACTAAACACCATAGGTTCTTGGTTGCTATCAAGGATGAAAATAGATCCCACATTGTCAAGGTTATAATTTTTGTTCTCATACTACAAGACAAAACTCAAATTATAGAACTGTTCTTATGTTTGCAGTTGCGGACATCACCCACATGCAAAATTTACTAAATATAAATATAAGTGATACGAATGGTTGTGATACACCAACCATAAAAGTGTGGTTGGAGGAAGTAATCGACAGAAAGTATAGCCCAAAAAAAAGAAAAAATCAAGGCAGGCTTTCCAAGTTGGACTTTTAGTTTTCTTGCTATGATGCCGTTTTCTTCATCCTGCACAAGTACGCCACATTTACCATACTTTGTTACACTCATAATGGCAAAATATTATTAAAATGATAGTTTGAGTTCTCAAGATGGCCAATCAACATTGCCTGGTAAAGTGGAGATTAACACAACACGTCAAGGCAAGTTTCCAAGGAAAGAAACGTATGATGATCGCATACTGATTAAGGCAGCCAAAATCTGAATTTCAGGTGTCGAAGGTTAGATTGAGCTGACTAAACTTTGGAGACCAATCTCATCGTCCACAACAATATTAAGACATAAATTCTTCACGATAATGAAAATACTTTTCATTGATTAATTATCTCAAGTAATGCAAGTGATCATTATTAGAAAAAAAAATTCTAAATTATTCATTTTTCCATGAAATAAGCTGACTCGACGTAAACTGGGCTTGGGGATTGATGGGAGAGATCGCAGATTGGGCTTCTTGCTTTTTGTTCTTTTCAGAACTATCGGCCTCTTCTATACGGACAGCTTTGCCCATGTCAAAATCAATAGTTGGGTATTTATCTTCTTATGGCCCAATGGGTCCAGGCCCAGAACTTTTCATATCCCTCCCTCGTGTAGCCCAGATACGCCGGATGAAATTGCCCACGTGTAAAACGACAGATCATCATTGCCCACGTGTACTGAACCTCGTTCTGCTCAATGTCAAGAGCGTATGTATCTAGCTTTTAATTGATCGATTACTTCATGTATCACTTTGTAGATCCATCACGAAATACCTCCTCCTCTCGGGCATCCTTCACATGCGTTTATAATTGATTTTGTTTTTGTTTTTTTGTTTTTTGTATGTTTTACTTATGATAAATTTGATTAATTAGGGATCATAGAGGTTTGAATATCTTTTTTATCTTCTTATTTTTATTTCATTTTTCTTTCCTTTTTACTGAAGGAAACATTCCATTCCAACAAATTAATGAGAATATTAAAAAGAAGAGCCCGGGCCTAAATGAACATTATTAAGCAAAAAAAAAAAAGGACTCTACTAACACTATATTTTTAACTCTAAAGGAGAGATTATTGAAAAGAAAAGAAAAAGTAGTTCCTATCTAATGAAGTCCCATTTTGCAAGCTCATGGGAAATGTTATTTTGAGGTCTATGGGTCCACGACAAACTCCATCCCAAATTGATGTGAAGTACGAAACAACGTCAAAGACAAGAACAAAAACGCCAATTGCAAATACCCTCTTGTCAAATGGTATCAATTAAAACTTTACGATCACTTTCAAAAAAATCACCTTGTGAATGCTGAGGGACTAAGCAAAATTAGTGATTAGTATTATAGATCGGAAAGTTTGATTTCACCTTATTATCCTATGATTCAAACAAGCAATAACTGCATACTAGTGATGAAATTTGAATTATTTGATTTTATGTGCAAAAAAAAAAATGATTGTTAGCTTTAGGTGTTTTTGGAAAAAAAAGGGAAACTTTGTAAAGCAGATCTATAAGACTCTATTCATTAAAATTATTCCAACCAATAAGACATTTTCTTGTGTTTTTGCCTCGATGAAAATCTATGATTTTCTTATTTCATATCGATTTATCATGTTAGTGCCATCGTACCCACACTTATTTGTCATCTACATTGATAGCTTTACCCATATATCTTCTTATGACCCATGGATCTAGGCCAACTCTTAATCTTCTCTCTCGTATTGCCAGCTATGTGCAAAAATAATTTACAAATACACCACATGGCAAGAGTAATACATGTGACCTTCCATCCATCACTCCCCAATTGTTATGAATCTCATTCTATACAATACCATACAAATATATATATGATTGGTCAATTACGTCACGCGTCACTATCATATGATGTTTCCATCATATGAAATACCTTCTCTTTTGAGCCATCTTCCTCATGCAAGTAGGGTTGATATTCTATCTTTCCATCTATTCAACTCAACTGAAATTTGTTTGACAAAAAATAAAAATAAAAAATTAAGATAAATTTGATTAATTAGGCCTTACACATATTTGAGTATCTTTCTGCCTTTCTTGTCTTTTTTTATGTACGGGTAAAACGGGAAACCTAAGTTTCAGACTAGGAAAATAGGACTCTGACAGCAAACCTAAGCTGGCATTATTCTTCATTACATTTTTTCATTCTTGAAAAACCTTCCATGAATCCGTACAATTTTGTTGAGTACTCTTCTTTAGATGTTGCTCTTAATTAAGTTCTTGGCCTATCACCACATTCAATTCTTTTAACCAGCTCGTTGCCCTTTCTTGTCCTTGTTTTCCTTTTCACTGAACAAATCTTTTGTTTGAAGTTTTTCTTTGACTTAATTCACCGAATATGTTAAAAGAATGCAATGTTTAGTGAGAAGCAGTTCGTTTTTTATTCAAAGCAATGTTAAGTAAAAAGAATGTCGATAAAATTAGGAAAAAAAGGAAAGTCAAGTTACTCAACATTGAGCAGTCGCCGGAGCAGCAGTGGAGCAATGGGGCAACGCACGGGTCGGAGAAAGCAGAGCAGTTGCTGCAGAGCCACAGCAGCGCGGAGGAACTGAGTGAGGGCAGGAGGCCGGTGGTCGGATTGAGGTGATGCTGGAGAGAGCTCAGATTGGAGCAGAAGCTCATAGTCATGTTGGAAGAAACCTCAGATTGGAGCAGAAGCTCATAGCCATGTTGAAAGAAACCTAACGACAGAAGACATGGAAGTTTTCACTCGAGCACCGCAGGCTTGAAGATGCACTTGACTATTCGTCAGCTAAGAATGAAGATAAAGATGAAGGGGAGGCAGTTGAGATAATTTAGGAGGAAAAAGAGTGATTTTAGTTAGAGTCGAGGTAGAGTAACCAACATAGCTAGGGCAAATCTTTTAGGGTTTCTCTTTATTTCGATAAACGACGGCTGAGTCTTCCTCGTTCTTAAAAGCATTCCGTTCAAATTGTTGAGTATTCTTCTTTGTATGTTGCGATTAATTAAGTTCTTGGCCCATTACACATAGGAATCATTAAACAGCTTGTTGCTCTTTCTTATCTTGTCTTTGTTATCTTTTTCATTTGATTTATTTTTTGTTTAAACTTTTTCTTAGAATTGATTCGTCGAATTTTTCAAAAGAATGCGATGTTTAGTGAGCAGTAGTTCAATTATTGTTCAGTGCAACATTAGCCAAAAATTGATGACAAGATTAGAAATTTCCAAGTAGCTTAAGACGGTCAATATTAATGGAAAAGAAATATTTTTTTTTTTACAATATCATTTATGACTTTACCTTAAAGCTAATTTATTTTCAAAAACGATTGCTATTTCAAGCTTTGTTTGACATAATGAAATCTAAATTAATCTAAGGTAGTGAATTTGCATTTCCACTTACCCGCGTACATGAAAAGGAATCTCTTGAACTCTGGAGAGTGTATTTTGGGTTGATGTCGATTTTTAATTCAATATTTGGTTGAGAAAAAAATCAAGGGCACGAAAAACATTTTTTTTTTTTTTTTCAGATAACTCAACATGGGTCAACTAGGAAGGGAAAAGACAATGCAGTTTAATAACAAAATTTACATTAATGTAGTGTGTCGAAAATTAACTTTTATGTTTATAACTTTGCGAAAAATTAACTGTACAGACTTTAAAAGTTGATTTTGTTTAGTTTTCTTTTCTTTTTAGCGCAATGTTTAGTTTAAAGAAGTTGGAAATTAAAAAAAAAAAATCCAATGATTAGAGTAGGACCGACAAAAAAAAAACATCAGTCAATTATAGAAAAATTATCCAAAAAGTCATAAACCTGTTGTAGAGCCACCAATTTGGTTATAAATTTTTCAGTTTGACTATTTTAGTTTTAAACATTTTGACGATTTTCTAATATAGTCTATCCAGCCAATTTTAATCAAAAATCACTAACGTGACGGTCTAGTCAATGCCATCTATCCTACACAGTACATTGGTGATTTGATGTGTTTGACGGGCTCAATACAATGTCATCTTGAGAAATCTTTTAAACTTTTTATTTAATTAATTCTTTTCTTTTCTTTTCTTTCTACATGGCATGCCCTTGTTTGTGGCTTGCGAGGGTTGTGGCCCCGGCGACCCCACTAACTAAAAATTCGGAAAAATGGAGGAAAAAGAGAAAAGTACTTTTGAGATGATTCTTTTAACTAGCCATAATCCTAAAAGTATGTAAGTGATGTGCTTACAAATTTCAAAAATATATAAACAAAAGGTTTGGCAGACACAATCGTTCCATTTTGATATTTTATTAACTAGTAATACAAATTACCAACATAAAGTGGTTAATAAAATTTTTATGAACTTGGGACTATTTACAGAACTATAGCTTCCTCGTTATGGCAAATAATTAAATTTTAATATTGATGATAGATAGCATCAAATTCATTTACCAAAGAACGTTTGGTAAATTGATTTGGCTCTTTCCTATTCTTTTTCAACTTAAATAAAACAGAAAAAAGAAATCTTGAAAATTTGCAACAACAAAAAATTCGTAAAAAAACTGAGGAGAATCGTAGTATTATAGCCAATGGCAAAGCCATCACAGATTCACGATGAACCACTCTTTCGCAAAAGGGCAGAACTGTCATTTCATTGAAGCCAGCCCAGTCGGATTGGAATTTTGGACTGCTTACTCGGAGTCTCTCTCATTACTCTTCAGACTATCACTTTCAGCTGGTTAGAATCAAAGAGGGCAAAACCTCAAGTTAATTTTTTGAATTTACTTTTGATTTGTTTACGAAATGCACCTATAATTTCTTTTATAACATAAGCATAACCGATCAAATTATGATGAATCAGGCGATGGTACGAATCACAATAAGCATTTTAAATAGGATAACAAGATGTAAGAAATTTCTTGGTCTTCCCATTCTTTTCTCGCAAACAAGAGAGACTATGGTTGTTTCGCACATGTAAACATAAGCTGTACGAAGACCAGTTTCTGATTTGGGAGGAAACTAATAATCGTGCCTCTGATTGGTAAATTACAAGGAGGCATCATTTATATCATAAATGACAATATTTCCATTTTGGTTTCCTTAGTATGCGTGAAATTTTACTTCAAATACACTTAAAGTGGGTGTGAAAAACAGTCACCAAATTTATGAATGAAATTTTTATATAGAATTGTCACATGACAATGACAAGTAGAGCAATGAGTCGATCATAAAGAAGTTTCACCGCTTAATACAAAATTGATATAATTACTATACATGGTCACCTAATTGGTTATGTCACGTTGGTCATATAAAATGTACTTGTTTTGTGAAGTTGAGCCATTGTGAAACACGAATGAAGAGAAAAGGTAATGGATTAGGAGTTACCTTGACATAGAGAGTGGATATTCTGTCCTTGATGCTTGATGGAAGTGGGTAGCTTTTGTTTTTTTAATATTAATGAGTGTTTGGGACTTTTTGAAAACTCGATTAATCCTCATTGAATATGACCATCCCCTAATGTTATACAACAAACAGTTATCGAGGACAGATAACCCCGTGCTCCCTTGGGATTCTTGTCTCTTTCGACATTCCCAAATTGCCCATTTAATAGGAAGTTGAAAAGAATTAAGGACTTAACAATAAATTCTTAGGTCTTTATGATTTCCCCCTTCATTTACTTGATCAAGTACCACCGAATGCATACATAACTAAAATTAAATGTCGGTAATGTCCGCAGTCGTGTCCAAAGATGGAGGAAAACATGTTATCCTAATAACTAATTTCCATAATCCTATGTAACAACAATGTAACAAGAGAAATAAGAAGAAACAATTTTTCTTAATTTAGTTATTAAGTAGTTTGCCAAAACTGAACGTTTGATAATTTGGCTGTCCAGTTGATTAGTAATTAATGCAAGTTCCATGGGAGTGCATTGTGTAAGTCAATCCGATATTCCTAAATATTGCTAACCTGAGCTGATTATTGCAAATACTTTTTATCTCATTAATAATATTTTGTGACATAATCATCAAGTTAAAATAGAAAAAATTGTTCAATCGGACCTAGTCCTAATATACGGATATCAATTCATCATAAACTTTTTAATTTTACCAATTGAGTCTATTTGCACAAGATTCTAACGTAGTACTTATAACCATTTTTCGCCGGAAAATCATTGACATAATAGTGTACCACGTGGACAGCTGACAATGACTAGACCATCATATTGGTAAGGCGAATATCGACTGGAATGACTATGGTAATTTGGACAAAAGTTTGGGACTAAATCAAACTAAATTGACAAAATTTAAAAATTTAAAACGAAATCGACATCCATATATTATCAATTAAAGACTGATCGTGTAATTTTTCCGGTTAAAAGCCTCCCTATCTAGTACTCCTCAGCATCCCACAACATTTTTACTGTCTTACGTGCACGTGTCGGGAAACGTGGTTGGTCCACCGTGGGTAGCAAGTAAAGAAAAACTTGCTGACTAAACAATTTGACCAAGTCTCATTAATCCCTAAACTCCCGGCCGCACTATCTCCCCATGTCAACTGGAGACCGAGTCAAAAACCCTAAATCATTTATTACGTCATTAATCATTCTCTTCTAGTCGATTATTTATGCAAATGACATGATATTTGAAGCTTAAGGTTTCGGATATAGAAAGGGTGACGGGGTATACAAAAACAAGGGGAGGTTTCTAGCTACTTATAATTCCATAGATAGAAAGAAATTTGGTAAGTATCCATCGCTCCTATTTGAGAACTTTCGCCTGCCAACCCACATAAAAATTTTGCATCTATTGTTTTCCGGCTTTTCGAAGTTTTGAACTTTATTCTGATCATAGGAAAATGAAAACTGGCTCAAAAACCATCTGGTTGCTAAAAAGTGAAAAGCTTAAAAAGATGTAGTATTTAATGATTGCTGAAAGATCGGATTCTAACCCTTATGCACGCTCTACACATGTGGACAATCTTTTTTTTTTTTTTTCGAGTGAATTTGAGTACTATGAAAATTAAATACCGTCGCTTATTAAAAAAAGAAAAAAAACGTGAACATGAATATGAAAAAAAAGATATAAAGCAGATGAAAGTTAATTGCACGTGAAAAGCGCAAACTAGGGGTTAAAAGCATTCATAAAGATTCTGCAGATGTCTTTCTGAAATATTCCCTTAACTAAGCCTTGAACCAAAAAATAAATAAATAAATAAATTAAAATCAAAATCAACCGCAGACATACTTTTTTTAAACCCTGTAGATGATTCTCTATAGTATAATTACTATAAAAATGCCCCATATTGAAGAATTTCCTATTTATGTAACTCTTTTGGTAAGATGAAATGCAAATTCAATTGCCTTAGATTTGTATGAATTTCAATATCACAAAACAAAACAAAAATAGATTGGGATGGGAAGCAGATTTTAGGACGTGCCAGTGGATTTGAGATGAATTCATAATTGATGTTGCATTAACCATTTTTCCCTTCTAATACGACCTGTGTTAATTTTTTAATAAAAATTAATTTTCTCAACATTTATTGCAAAACAATCGAACTAAAATAAATTGCTTTGGGTAAGGCGAAAAAAGAAAATTTTATGCACTACACATTAGGGCAAAGTTTATTAATAACTTTGTACTCCTTATTGAAAAAAGTCCGTGTGTAACATAAGTAAACAATGGATGAAAAAAATAGAAATTTACCCAAAATATACCCGTCAAAGTCTTGTAAAGTTTGAAAAAAATGTCAAAGTGAAAATAATAAATCCTATTTTTGTAATTTTTTGGGATTAGATAGAATTGAAAATCAAGTTCCCTAGGATTATTAAAGTTTCATAATTGAAGAAAAGATTGAAGCAGCAAGTAAAGTTTAAAACATACAAATAATCATGAAATAAGTCATAAATCATATTGTAAAAAACAGTTTTTCTCCATTGAAATTGACCCATGTCGAGTCGTTTGAATTTTTATTTTTTTTTAATTCGCTCAACGATATATTGCATAGAAAAGAAAAGAAAACTAAACAAAAGCCAACTTCAAAAGGCATGTATATATTTTCTTCTGTCACAATATTACAAACATAGAAGTTAATTTTCCATACGCTACATTAATTAAAATTTTTCTTACTAATCTAATCTGCCAAGTGTTTTTCCGTCCTAATTGACCCTTGTTGAGTTACCTGAATAGAAAACTATTTTTCATGTTCTTAATTTTCTCTCAACTAATATTGAATTAGAAACGGACATCAACCCAAAATGCACTTCAAGGCCATGTAAAATTCTTTTTGATACAATTACTTTTTGAGAAATTTCTATTCATGTACTTTGAGTAAGATGAAAATGAAAATTCACTACCTTAGATTAATTTTAATTTCATTATTTAACAAAAAAGGATAGAAATACACCATCATGTCTTTGCTCTACAAACCTTTTCTTCTGGTAGTGCCCTCTCTTTAAAAAAAAAAAATTAATCATATTCTCCCTTAAAGCCTATCTACAAACTCATTATGTAGAGTCGGTGTAAACAAATTATACTCGGTATTTTCATTTTTTTCATTTATTAAAATCTCCAAAAACTAGTTTCTTTTTCAGAAATTTCTGATACAATATAAAAACACACTAAGATTATGCATTACGCATCAATGCAAGCACGTACGTTTTTTCAACCACTAACCGAAATCCATGGAATCCTATGTACTACTCCAATAAATGACATGGTTTTTGTGTTTTTTGGAAAATTTCACATATTGAATATTATCTCAAACATGTCATGATTAGCAGATTACTCACTATTTGGAAACGCGTTTATTTTTTTTAATGAGACAAGTCATTCAGGTTTTGTTGCATGAAGCAGAAAAATTGGCTAAAATAAGATAAAAAGGACCATACGTGAACTCTCGGTTGCCCCTCTTGCTATAGGATATGTGGCCCAACGTCGAGAATAATAGTGACCATTAGCCTAGCAGTTCCCTTATATTCAAGATAATGTCCCAAAAGATATTGCAAAAACAAATTTCTTTTCCATCTAACTTTACCCCATCTTGGGCTATCCCCCTTTTTACTAATCTTTCAAACATTTTTTTACCTAACATTGCATGGAAGAAAAAACGAGCTACTTCTCACTTAAAAGCGCATATTTTTGGTGGGTACGGCGAATTAATCCAAAGGAAAAATAATAATAATGGAATAAAAAAAGAAAAAAAAAAAAAAGACAAGAACGAAATAAATGATGGTGGGCGACGGTTATTGAAGTAAATTAATAAAAGAAAAACCCTAAAAAAAAAAAAAAAGTTACCGCTTTTAAAGCTGCGGTGGTTACTCCCCCTGGATCTAACTAAAATCACCTAATTTTCCTCCTTAATTATCTCAACCGCCTCACCTCTCTCTCCCTCTCTCTCTCTTTCTCTTTCTCTCGCATAATAACTACCGACGCTTGAAGCAGAGAGAAGTTACAGTTTTGACAGATGACGACGTTTGTTAGCGACTACAGTCTTCGGTCTACTTCGATTCCACAAGCGAGAGACAACCTCGTGGATATGGCAAGGACAGAATCTCCTCAGGTATCTCTCCCTCTCTCTCGCTCAATCTCTCTCTCTCTCTCTCTTTCTCTCTCTCTTACCTTCTTCTTTATCTTGATTCCTAACTGACGCATAGTTAGAGTGCAACTTCAAGCTTGGTGCCCATGAAAACTTCCGTGTCTTTTGTCGTCAGGTTCTTTTCAACATGGCCATGAGCTTCTGCTCCAACCTGAGCTCTCTCCAGCATCATCGCCTCAATCGTGTCGCCGGCCTCCCACCGCTGCTCAACCCCTCAGAGCTGCAGGGCCTCTGGGGCGACAACTGCTCCGCTTTCTCCGACTCCTGTATCGACCCGTTGCTTGACTACTGCTCGGCCGACTACTCGTACCCTGACTACCTCGTCCCTTACTTCTCCTCCTCGCCCGACAACCTCATCTCCATCTCACCCGACATCTTCCCTATCGACGAGCTCGAGTACTGCCCGTACCCAAAACGGCAGAAGCAGGAACCCCTTGAGTTCCCCGACTTGACTGCCGGATTCCTCGATGGGTACATTGCGGACGAGCTGCCACCGGTAGAGCTCTCACCACCTCAGCTCATGCTGCCCCCTCAGCCAGAGCCACATTTCCAGCAGGAACGGTGCGGCTCCTGTGGAGGCAGAGAGATTGGCACGAAGAAGCCAAGCGTGGGCGGGGAGACCTTGTCCACGCAGAGCTTAGCGGCGCGGCAGAGGAGGAGGAAAATAACTGAGAAGACCCTCGAGCTTGGGAAGCTTGTCCCGGGAGGCCGAAAGATGAATACAGCCGAAATGCTGCAAGCGGCGTACAAGTATGTGAAATACTTGCAGGCCCAAGTTGGAATTCTTGAGCTCAACGAGTCAATTCAGGTGCTACATCTTTTGTTGTTTGGCGTAATTTATCCTTCCTGAGCAATCTTAATGCAACATTGCTTCTCTTTTTCTTTCCTGAACATGGACAGATAGTGCTTTTTGCTCTTGCTATAATGTTTTTATACTCTTGTAATCCGCATATTCTGCATTAAATTGCAGAAAAACGAGGAAACACGGCACAGCAAGCGAGAGCTTCAAGTTCTGCTCGAATCACCGAAAATTCAAGAGAAGCTGTATGCGGAAGAGAAGTGCTTTGCGACGAAAGAGCTGGTCCAAGCCCTTGCAAAAGACCCCGAAGTGCAGTCGACAGACTCGATTAGCAAAGAGATTGTTCAGCTTCTGTGTGCCCATGGCTGGTATATCTGAGGCATAGAGCGAATCCAGAGAATCAGCGGGATGAATTTTAGCAGTCGGTTATCTGTTTTGTGTCTCTTTCCTTAGTTTCTTAGTTAGGGTTCTTGTTTTTTTGTTCATGTTGCAGTAATTTTTCTGATAATTTGTAGATTTTAGGGCATTTATTAATTTAGTTACATTCTTGTAAAATTCTGTTGTTAAGGAATGAGCAAGTATTGTGAATGGCTTTTATTGAAACAATTCCTACCGTGGAAAGCAGCCGTGGTCCTTTTTTTTTTTGAATTGTTTTTGGATAGATCAACTCAAGACAATTTCTTGGTGAGTTTACCTCATCCGGCTTTTTTTTTACCCTATCCGGTTGCATCCACTCATTTTTACTAGGGAGATAAAATTTTCCCTTAATTGACTTATTGAAATTTAAATTGGTGGATCCCAAATTCAATCATTTATTTATTTTTTCAACTTCTATGTTGGATCTAATTGTTATAATTAAAAATAAGCGTCGCTAGCAAAACGGTGGCCGTTATGTTTTGATAGTGAAGAATGGCCAATCGCCTTCAAAGGTTAATCAAACTTAAGGCAATAATTTGACTAAACAACAAATGAGTATTACAAAACAGCAGCTTTAACAAAATTTATTGAAAGGTTCCCGTTCCTGTGTTTCCTATATATTCATCTTCGGAAACTCTTTTTTCGCATGACAAATTGAAATACGAGCCAATCTTTGATTTTCCATCCTTTTTCTTTTTCTTTTTCATCTTACATAATTGGAATACATTGGCATAGAATCTCAAATAAATTTGAAAAGATATGCTGACTATATCAAAAGAAAAATAGGATCCTTGAAAAAGTTACTTGTTTGATTTCCCTTTTATGGATAAAAGGATGAGGATGGGGACTAGCACGAAAACCCTCTTTGGGAATTACCATAATATTATATTTGAGTTGTAAATGTCATTAACTATAATTCGTGCATAAATCAGTTGACCTGTTTATAACACAAACCTGTCTAAGCTTGACACAGGCACACTTAATTATTATAGTGTAAACAAGTCATAGTGAAAATTACCATTTCTAGTCGGTGCAAGATTGGTCCCGGTAAACTTGGTGAACTCCCTTTTTTTGGCGTTCTTCAAACAAATTATTAAAAAAGAGATACGGCTGACAGCTCATTTTAAGACAAATGATTTTGTCATGAAATTTCGTGAGATTTAATTCATTATTTTTCATCTTATTTAAAACTGTTGCTATGCAAGTTTCCTGCAACCAATTTAAAAAGTGAAGGTAGAGAACGGTTCTCATTTCATTAGTAAAACGGTGCCGTTATGCCGGCATTTTCCATTAAGAATATCATGTGTTTTCTTTTCTAATTTATATGGTCTTGCTATGCATACTAAAGGTAATATTTTATTATTAGATTTTACCTCTGCATGTGTTAGCTTTGTCAAAGAAAAAAATTTCCAAAAACACTAGCCTTTTTAAATTCTCGAGCAAATTTGTAACTCAATTGTCAAGTGGATTCCAAAGGAATTCGAACATAAATTTTTTTTATACAGTTATTCTTTTTAAACTTCATCTATATTGCACATATCGAACACCAAACTTTTTCTTATGAGTTATCATATGAACACATAATGGCATGACTAATGAAACCAAAAGAATGAAAGAAAAGAAGCCTCTTGTAAGATTTGTCAAAATAAAATCACAATTACATTCCTAATGAAAAATATTAAAAGTTAAAATTTAATTGAATCAAAGCTTTGATAAAATAAGAAAAAACTTATAATGACAGTTCAATTTCATCGAATTGACAAAAATTAACAATATTCGTGGAGTATTTATGCAAAAAAAAAAAAAAAACATAACAAGGTGACTTCTCCAAAAAGAAGGGAAAAAATACCATGGTATTTTAGTATATTATTCGATACTGCTATAATTTCTTGCATGGTGGAAAAATACAACAATTCTTTAATACAGTAAATGAAGAAACTTTTTTTTTTTCCTATGACTCACTGAATAACAGATTATGAAGACGTGGCTAGTATTATATTCTAAACAATACAAAGTTCAAAGTGGAGGGAAACCCATACAAAGAAAATAAATAGATTAAAGAAAACTACGCAACTTTGGAAAATATCAAGGGCGATTTTGCCTCTTTTGCAAAAATTGGTGAATTTAATCATATAGGGGAGAAATAGCCCTACTATTGACATGCAAATATGAAACTCCAATTACATCATGTTGAGTAAAGGGTTCAAGTTCAGCCACATTACCTATTCATCGAATTTACCAACAATGGAAATGCGAGACATTGTGTGATTTGCAAAATTGGTTTAAAAGTGATGCACACATCATACTCTATTTGGTTCTTTGTCGCCCACCTATTTAAAGAGTCACTTGCAAGTCTAGCGTATCACTTAGTAAATTAATTTTGTTAACCAATCTTAATAAGCCTAACATTGCTCTAGCCACTCGCCAATTGGGTAATTTAGG
The DNA here is from genome assembly GCA_016097605.1 of Eucalyptus guilfoylei. NCBI lineage: Eukaryota > Viridiplantae > Streptophyta > Magnoliopsida > Myrtales > Myrtaceae > Eucalyptus > Eucalyptus guilfoylei. Next base: position 26,009,509 of record CM027864.1, on the reverse strand, counting down.
ATTAAATTTAGGTGCATTCATTTTGGCTTCAAAAAAGCCAATAGAAAACTTTTTAATTTGAAAGAGCACTTTGACCAAATTTATTTTTTGAAATAGCATGTTTTGAAATGTTTTGATCATTTTTATAAAGCACTTTTACTTTATAAAAAGAAAGCTCAAGATTGACACTCAACGACCGGCGAGCTAGTAGCCACATTTGGCCTTGTTGGTTGGCCACCTAAATCATCGTCAGCCACCTCGCGCAAGGTAATAATATTTCCGAAATTATGAAAGTTTGATGAGGATAAAATTGAAAGGAAAAGAAAATGTATTTGCATTAGAGAAATGCCCAAAGCACTTTCGAACCTATCTTAGGCCAAAAGCCTTAAAGCCATTGGAGATTCAATTGCATCTCACTAAAACTTTTCAAAAATTTGTCAAACATCATTTACATTTACCTAAGGGTCTTCACAGCTCCAAAGGCTTTGGCAAAGTGTTGCCAAATGCAGCCAATAGGTTTTCAAATAGTAACCCGGCGTTTCATATGTGGATGCAAAACTTTTGCAATTATCCATAAATAAACGTAAAGACCTTTTTTTTAACTCAAAGATTTTTATAAATAAAAAGATTGAACTTGGCTCTTTTTTATTGAAAAACCCTAAACTTTTAAACAATGAAGAAGGCCCCCAAAAAATACGTAGCAAATTTGTCCTCTCTCACATTAATAGGTCCACAAAGGCCAACAAACCCCATATCTAATGATTGATGGGAGAAATCTCTTAAAAAATATATAACACGAAGTCATTTTTATAAAAGATAAAATTAAAAAGTTAAAATAAAAACTAAGCCAAATTATTCACTTCAATAATCAAGTCAAATATCATAGAGAATGGACATGTGAAGAGTGGACGAAGTCACTATTTTATCTAAGAGCAACAACACGTAACAATACAAATAAGTTCAACCCAAAAAAAAAAAAAACAAAACGAAGCCCAACCTGACATGAACCGGATCGAAGACTTGGGATATATGTGTTTTGGGTATTGAGTCGGGTGGAGCACACTTGCATTGTTTTTCGATCGGGTCTGGTTGGAACCATTAATATCCCTAGTTAAACTGTTTTTTTTTTCTTTTTTTTATACCATATAACATACTACATTGTTGATGTGACTATTTTTTGTTAAAAAAATAGAGGAAATTAATTTTGGCATTTGGATTCTTACAATGAAGGCAGTCTAAAACCTCGCGATACCCTACACGGTGCAAGAGTCGCAATTGAGGGAATCTAAGTTAGATGACATGAATGTGACGTGATGCAAATATGGGAAGTAATGACATGCCATTTTTTTTCTTTTTTTATATGGTTTTTAAGACTTAAGACATGCAAATAATGGGAAATGAGAAGCTGACGACACCATCACTCTACAAGAGTGACGGTGCCCTCTACCCCTTCACATTGCCCCAGGGAAACAGGACAACTTGCTTGTCCGATTTCCTTGGAAAATTAGGATTCCTTTGGTAGCGTAGCGCGTCTGTTCTGGAAAATAATTTTTTTTAGAAATAATTTTTCTTTATTTCTATTCCCCGAAATAATTTCTCAATAAAAGAACGCATTTGGTTACTATATAAAATTTCTATTTTCGAAATGAATATATATATATATCAATGTGTGTGGTATGATTCACAAAATTTTTTGTAATGTAGAATTTCTTTTAATTTTTTTTCTTATTCTTCCTTATTGTCGCCAACCATCACCACTCGCGGTTGACCCTATCGACGATGACCGCTGACGACACCGATCACCGCCCGTCGCCAATGACCACTATGGTTGACTACAGATCAGCGATAGCGGGCTGTGATGGTTGGTGGCAGCAATTGATCGACCAGTTGGTAGGCGACAACATCAACGGTCATCAGAGGTGGGTGACGACGACTGATGGCGACGACGGTCAGTCAGCCAGTCAACAGGCGGTGCTGTCGACGGTCATCGGTGGTGGGCCATAGCGGGCAGCAACGTTGGGAGATGGCCAACGACGCCGATCGACCAGGGGTAAGCGGCAGAGGGGGGTAGTGGCCGGCAAATAAGAAGAAAAGAAAAAAAAACTTATTTCTAGAAATTATTTCTAGGAACAAGAATCTACTTTTTTTCTACTTTTTATTTCTATTCTAAATCTATTCCCCAGTCACTTTTCTATTTCGAAGAATAGAAAAATTAATTAGTGTTACCAAATGGAATTCTCGTTATGTTTTTTTTTTTTTTTTTGTTCCGATGAACAAAAAAATATAAATTGGGAGAAACAAAAATGCCAAATGATGCTTTAGGGTGCGTTTGGTAATGCTTTTATTCCCGGAATAATTTTTTATTAGAAATGATTTATTTTTATTCTATTCCCGGAACAATTTCTAAGTATTTTAAGCCGTTTGGTAACTGTCAAAAATTTCAATTTCCAGAATAGAATTCCTTTTGGTACCATTCTCAAAATTTCTATTTCAAATCATTTTCCTTTAATTTTTTAATAATTTTATTGCTTTTATTTTTTTCTTTTCTTTCTTCTCTTCTTTTTCAAGGGTTGCCGGTCACCGATCGCCAGCCTTGGGTTGACCGGCGACCGACTAGACGAGAGCCAGTAACCTCGCCGGCCCTCGCTGAGGCCGCACCTCGTCGACAGTTGGGCAAGCAGCCTCGCCTAGCTGCCGGCAGGGCTCGACCTCGCTAGGCCATTGCAAGGTCGGCCGAGCAATGCCAACCTCACAGTGGCCCAACGAGGTCGAGCCCTGCTAGTGGCTGGGCAAGCTTGCTGGACCTCGCCGGACTGGTCGCCGATGACAGGAGGCGGCGACGGCGATTGAAGAAGAAAATAGAGGGAAGAAAAACAATAAAAAAGAAGAGAAAAGAGAAAAAATTGGTTGGCTTGATTCTGAAATTGTTCTCGGGAACAAAGAATCAACTTTTTTTTACTTCTTGATTATGTTCCAAATCTACCTCTACGAACAAAAAAAATAGAAATTTGTTCCCGGGAATAAAAATTTTACCAAACGAATTTCTGTTCCAAATCTACTCCCAAAAACAAAAGAATAGAAATTGTTACCGTTTGGCAAGTTTCCAAACAGAGCCTTAGGGCGCGCATGATAAAATTTATACTTCTTTATTTCTTTGTTTCTCTATTCTCTCGGAACAGGTTTGGAGTAGAAATCCATTTGGTAACGCAATTTGATTTTTCTATTTCTGGAACAAATTTCTATTCCAAAAATATATTTGAAGAAGAAACCAAAAACTAAAATTTTTAACTTCTTAATTTTTGAAATAGAAATTGAGAAATCAATTTCTAGCCAGAAATCAATTTCTGTTCCAGAAATTTTGTCATGCGCATCCTTAGGGGGTGCATGATAAAATTTCTGTTTCTCAATTTCTCTATTTCTCTGTTCCCCGGAACAGCTTTGGAATATAAATCTGTTTGGTAACGCAATTTGATTTCTCTATTTCTGAAACAGATTTCTATTCCAGAAATAGAAAAATCAAAGAAATCATAAGCTGAAATTTTTAACTTCTCAGTTTCTGAAATAGAAATATAATTTTTTTTTTTTGTAAGGTAAAAATAGAAATTATTTTTTATTTTCTCCATTTGAGCATCCTTCTTCGTTCACGGGTTTTTCTATTTGGGTGTTGCTTCTCCTTCTCCTCTCAACGCTTCAACCAAACCCTAGCGCCGTCGACTTCGAACAACCTGTCCATCCTCGCCGTCGACTCCGAATCCATCCTTCTTGCCACTGTTGACTCCGACGCCGTCGCCATCCTCTTGCCGGTCAGATCATCGCTCATCTCGCCATCGCTGTCCTCAGACCGTCCAATTTGCTCCGGTCGTCCCGTCGGACTCGCCTCCTCCGTCCGCTTCCCCATTCGGATTTGGATTGCGCCTTCCTTCCTCTCCAATTTGAGGTCTTCTCTCTCTCTCTCTCTCTCTCTCTCTCTCTCTCTCTCTCTCTCTCTCTCTGCGATTTGTTTGTTCTGTTTTCCTTGGTTGGGGTTTCGCTGTTCTCGACCGTTCTTGCGCCGAGCTCGATCGATGCGTGCTATGCTGCTATCTGGTGTTTCCGGGTTGCGCATTATTTGTTCTATTTTCCTTGGAGGGGTTTCGCTGTTCTTGGCCATTCTTGCGCCGAGCTCGATCGATGGATTGTTTGTAATGTATTTCCATGAAATTGTATTTTCACCTTTTGTAATGTATTAATATTATTCCAACTATTATTTTGTATTTGAGGATTTCCTATGTTGTTTTAGTATTATTTGGACTATTATTTTGTATTTGAGGATTTTCTATGTTATTATCTAATCAATTTCTATTCCTATAAATAGAAATTTTATTTTGTTATCAAACAGATTTCTGTTCCAGAAATAAAAATTTTGATTCGTTATCAAACGGGTTTCTTTGCTCAGAAACTTGTCTAGGGAATAAAAATTGAGAAATCAATTTCTGGACCAGAAATTTTGTCATGCGTGCCCTTAAAGTCCCATTTGATGTCCTTGAAAAGTGCACATTTTCTTTTTGCAGGTTCAAAGCATCTTTCTCTCTTTGGGTTTCCACTGGAGTTCTCCCCTTAAACATCGTCTCTCCAACTGCAATTGCAACTTCTAGGGTTTATACCTTTTTTCCATTTTCCCCCTAAGTGACTATGAGTACTCAGTGGGCAAAGAGCAGAAGAAGCCGAGCAGGTGCTGCTACAGTATGAGTAGATGCGATTTCTTTATTGCGCCTCCTCCCATCATCTCCTTCGCTTTTTCACGCCTTCTTGTTTAGCAGTTTGGGCCAAAAGGAGAGGGACAAAGCGCAAACTTAGCTTCTTTGAAAATGATCCAAATTGGAGGGTCTTCTCTGCCTGCATCAAAATGAAGGCCCTCTTCATGAATCACCGGCTCCTAAGCTCATCCTTGAATTTGACCGGCACGTTGGAAGACCATGAACCGACTGGACCAGCTTCATGTCCTCAACCTCAAGGACAACTCCATATCCAGTAATTTCCTGACCTCTCTCGCCTAGTCAACCTCAAGCCCCTCGCTACCTCTAGCGGCTTCCCCGCTTTCCTCACTGGCATCCACCGCCTCAAGATTCTCATGTTAAGAGAGCACTGTCTCTTTCTCTCCTCTAGATTTTTCCACCAGCTATTATATTTGACCAAAGCAACGTGCAAGTATTGGCAAGTTGCTATAAAATATTAATATTATAAGAGATATTTAGTGTGGGAAGTCGGTGAATGAATCGACTTTACACCCTATAAATAGGGGCTCTTGCCCCTTGTGCGTGAGTGTAGAGTGTAGGGGTCTTGTGGAGTAGTGTGTGGTGAAAGGAGTGAAAGGAAGAAAGTTGTAAGGTTGGTGTAGAGTGGGTGGCGTGAGCAGAGGGATAAGAAGAAAGAAGAGAGGCCCCACAAGTTGAGCGAAGAAGAGATAAAGAGAGTAGTCCGTTTGTGAGAGTGAGAAAGAGAAAATTGTGGGAGTCTTTGTATTGTGAATATTGTAGGAGCTAGTTTGCTCCGAGTATTGTGTGTGGTGTGAGAAAATATTGTAATAGTAAAAGTCATATTTTGTGAGTTATATTTATATCACGTTTCCGCAAAACTCAACAAGTGGTATCAAAGCGAGGTTGTCAAGAATTGTCGAGCCAAGAAGCGAAGAAGCGAGGAAGCGAAGGACGTTGGAGTACTGCCAGTGCACAATCTAGGATTGTGAAGTCGGTTGGTCCGAAACAAAGCTTACTTAGCTTACTTGGTATAGTGCTGGGCATTACAACCAAGTCATGATGGCAAATTTCTCGAGTTTAGTGAGCGGCATCGAGAAGCTCAACAACTCCAATTATAATAATTAGAGTATTCGCATGCAATATTACTTGCTAGGTCAAGATTTGTGGGATATCATTGGCAGCAATGACACTACACCACCCACGAGTGACAGTGAATTAAGAAAATGGAATGTAAAATCAAATAAGGCTCTTAACGTCCTTGCTATAACTGTTGAAGATGAGTTATTGCAGCACATAAAGAGCGCAAAGACCCCGAAAGAGGCCTAGGATAACTTGGCAGCACTGTTCACGAGGACGAATGATGCCAAGTTACAATGATTAGAAAATGAGCTCCTCTCAATTTCACAACAAAATATGACGATAAGTCAATTTTTTCAAAGGTTATATCTATTTGTGAAGAAATTTCAAAGTTAGACCCTCAGAATGCCATCTCTAAGACAAGAATGAGAAGAATAATAATTCACGGATTAAGGCCAGAATATAATGGTACCGTTACGGCCACCCGTGGATGGGTAAGCAAGCCAACTCTAATTGAGTTGGAGAATATATTAGCCAACCAAGAGGCCTTAGAAAGGGATATGTCTAAGGTCTCGGTTAAGGAGGATGAAAGTGCCCTCTTTAGTAATAAAAGAGGGTTCGAGGGCCATAATAGAAATAGAGCAGGCACAAGAGATGGCAAACCATGGAAATGTCATGGAGATCGGCGGAGGGAACCAGAAGAGAAGGGTTATCAGCTAGGGGGAGTTCATCAAGATCACGACAACGATGACGATGAAGACAAGAGCAACAAAAGGTGTAGCAAACGAAGCTACGTTTGTGGCAAGGTAGGACATATTACCAGAGTCTGTTGGTATAGGTGGGAAGAAAGAAATGTTGTCATTGCTTGCAAGAAGGAGATTGAAAGCGAAGAAGAATGGGACTTTCAAGTGCCTATTGCAGTGAAGGATCGAGAAGAGCTTGCAACTGCTTGTATAATTGAGTTGGATAATTCGACAAGTTCTATCACGATCCTGAATAAGAGCAAGCCAAGGGAGAACTCGAAGAAGCAACTCACAACGCCAACAAGCAATAGTGAAAGGAAATTGCAAGAGATGCAGGAGATGATAAAGAAGCTGAAAATTGAGAAGGAAAAGATGGAGAATATGTTGAAGAAGAGGGATGAGATGCTAAGACAGAAGGACCGAGAGCTCAAGGAAAAAGAAAGAGAGCTAGAGAAGTTCCAATGTGAGTTTGAGAAGTTGCAGAAGTTTAAAGAATTCAAGTCCTCTGTGAAGTTCCCAATTGGTCAAGTCGGGAGAGACAATGAACGAATGAAGGAGAAAAGGAAAGGCTTCTTTGAGAAAAGGATGCCATCTACACCGTACATCCCGTGGTGCACGGAGGATCGATAGAATAAGATGAAGGAGAAGAAATCCTTTAAGAAAAAGGATGAAGATGTCTCCATTGAAGTGCTTCGTATGGGACTGAATCGAATGAAGCATGAAATGAAATTTACGAACGAGAGGATTTATTGAATGAGTTCCAATCTCAAAATTCTTATAGGAGATATGTCGAATACAAAGATCGAATTGAGTGATATGAAGGAAAATGAGACTAAAGCACAAGTCGAATTGACACTACAGAAATCCAAGCTTCATAAAGATCAATGGAAAGTCACAATAGGAGAAGCAACTAGAGATAGAGCCATAAAGCCATCCACATGTGAGGAAGCTTCGCAAGGTGCGGATGGAAGAAGAAAGTCGAAGAGTTCGAAAGTAATAACGGCATAGCTACTATACCAGATTTGCATTGAGAGAGAGTAGTCGGTGAGGGGGAGTGTTAAGAGAGTACCGCCTCTCTCTCTCTCTCCTCTAGATTTTTCCTTCTCTGGATTTCTCTCCCTCTAGACTTTTCCACCCGCCATTATATTTGACCAAAGCAACGTGCAAGTTGGCATTGGCAAGTTGCTATAAAATATTAATATTATAAGAGATATTTAGTGTGGGAAGTCAGTGAATGAACCGACTTTACACCCTATAAATAGGGGCTCTTGCTCCTTGTGCGTGAGTGTAGAGTGTAGGGGTCTTGTGGAGTAGTGTGTGGTGAAAGGAGTGAAAGAAAGAAAGTTGTAAGGTTGGTGTAGAGTGGGTGGCGTGAAAAGAGGGATAAGACGAAAGAAGAGAGGCCCCACAAGTAGAGTGAAGAAGAGATAAAGAGAGAAAAGAGAGTAGTCCATTTGTGAGAGTAAGAAAGAGAAAATTGTGGGAGTCTTTGTTTAGTGAATATTACAAGAGCTAGTTTGTTCCGAGTATCGTGTGTGGTGTGAGAAAATATGAGTGTCGAACACTTGGAGTGCTAAAACTTGGCACGGAGGGATACTTAAATGTCAAAAGTTAGGAAAGTGATACTTAAATACCAAAATCAGAGCAAAATGGATAACTTAAGTGCCAACGGCAAGAAACTCTGACCAAAATGCTAACGTAGCGATTTTCAAACGAAGTAAGTGTAAAACGGCGCTGTTTTGCCCGCTAGCATGGCTAGACAAATGCAAAAACAATGTCATTTAACTGCTAACTTGGTAAAATTAATATAAAAATAAATTCAATCCAATTTAAAAATAAATTTATTTAAATATTTAAAAATAAAAATACAAACATTAAAAAAAAAAAAGAGTCAAGGGAGGAAGAAGGTGGCTGAGGGCTGAGCCTTCGCCACCGCCGCCTCCTTGCTGTCGCAGGGAAGGGCTGGCGACGGTGGGGGGGAGGGTCGGCCGGTGTCACCGGGCCCTAGCTAGGGGCTGGCGACCCTAGCCGACCAATAGCGAGGGCCCACTAGCCCTCACCTAGATCTGGGGCGAGGATCGTGGCCCTCACCTTGATCCAGCGAGGGTCGGCAGCCCTCGCCCTACCGGGCCAAGGGCCTCTGTGCGCTAGGGTCACCTTAGATCTGGGCAAGGGCTCGCGGGCCCTCGCCACCTATTGACTGGGGTCACCGAGCCCTGGCCAAGGCCCGACAACCCCAGCCGACCCCCCCACCATTGCAAGCCCTTCTCGACGACAGCGGGGAGGCGACAGCGGTGAGGGCTCAGCCCTTAGCCGCCTTCTTCCTCCCTTGGCTCTTTATTTATTATTAATTTTTTATAATTTAATTTAATTAATTTTTCTATTAAAATTCAAATTCACGCCAAAACGACGTCATTTTTGTGGTTCTTTACGAGTCGCTCTCCGGCGAGTCATGTAAGCGAGAAAATAATAAAAAATTGCTATGTAAGATTTTTGACGAGGTTCTCCAAAAGTGACACTTAAGTGTTACTTTCCTAACTTTTTGCATTTAACTATCCCTTCGTGTCAAGTTTTGGCACTTGGGATATACTTCTTCAAAGAAAATATTGTAATAGTGAAAGTCATATTTTGTGAGTTATATTTATATCATGTTTTTGCAAAACTCAACGTCTCATATTTGTCGGAAACTGCATCTTTGGCGAAACATTTGACAGTCAATAACCCGTGAATTTCTTTTTCTCAAATATCAATAGATTTGTTTCTTTAAATACTAAATGAATGCAAAACAGATGATCTTCTAAAGCAAATATGTGATCTGATTGGCCATTATACTCAAAACAAAATAACTGGCCTATATTGCATCGTCACTTGTTGGGAGTGACGGTGCCGTTCTCCTAGCACCATTCCAAAATAAAAAGGTTTAATATAATGAAATATCCCAAGCTAGTATATGCGCGACATATTTATCCTCGGTTGGCTTCCATCAAATATTATTGTTAAATTGCTAATGTGGATGCCACATAAATCCATGTGGATCAATTAATAGGTTAATACCATGAAAAACATTAAACATGTATATTTGTGACAAATTTATTATAAATTAATTTTTAGGTTATCAAAATCTCTAAATATGTACGCTCATAACATATTTACCTTCCCTTAACTGTCATCAAAATTTACCATTCAATTATGATTTCCATTAGCTTTCGACAAATTGTCACAAGTAAAATTATGGTCTTACTTGCATAATGAAATGCCTCAAAGCATGTGTTATGCTAAATGTTTAGGTAAAACCATGTCACTTGTGGCCATAATTTTATGCTTCGAGGCACTTGTATATTTTTGCAAAATTGTGTCACTTTGCGTTATTCGAGGACCATAGTTTGGGCTTCGAGGCAAAATATGGGAATTGTGCTCGACAAGTTTATGCTAACTAGAAAAATCTATGCAAGGTAAAAACATTTAGGAATTACTTTTTGAAAGCTGCATATTCGAAAAATGGTCAAAAATGAAATGGTTTGGGGAACCCCAAACTATACAAGTGCCCTGAAGCAATCCTCAAATAATTATACAGAGAAAATTATGGTTTCCATTAGCTACCGTTAAATCGTCACAAGTAAAATTCTTACTTTTTCTTAGCTTCCCTCAAATTTTACCTAGATTTATCAAGAAAAGTTATCACCTCAAATGCTCACTACTCACTTTTGAATGGGGTTTAGAATTTTTAAAATTATCGGACAACACCTGTGAAAAGACACTACTTATACTCATCTTGAAGAGGGAGTATCGACAAAAGGTTAAGTAAAACTCGCAAGGGCTTAATGCATCATTGATGTTCTTACACAAGATGCCACATGTATAGGAGGCATAAGGATAGAGATGGCTTTGACAGCTCTGTTGACACCTGATTTTTGTCGACGCATCATTAAAGGTAAAAAATCGAGATTTAGATTTCTAATTGCGACGAAGCCCTATCTCTCAACTAAAAAGTGTTGTTTTTCATTTCTTTCTTTTGTATTGTCGTTTTTAAGCATTTTCAGCTCATTTAAAAAAAAAAAAAAAAAAAAAAAACCCGAAAAGTCAAACGGTTGACTTTCGAGTTGATTGTTTGGTCAACCCTTTGACCAAAAGTCAACCCCTGGTCAAAAATTGACTTTTTACCCCAAAAAAATCTACTTAGTTTTAATTTCACTTTTTTCAAATCAATTTCTTGAAAATTCAAAGATTCAACCAAAAAATCAACATTTTAGGAAAAGTCAATTAAATGGTTGACTTTTAGTCAAACATTTGACAAAAAAAAATGCACAAATACATTTCTTTTAATGCCAATTTGACTTTTGTGTCAAAAATTTCACAAAATTCGATTAAAAACTCTTATTTCTGAATTTTTCAGTTTTAAGTTCTAAATCGACCAAAAATAAAATTATTTTTATTCTAACCATAATTAGGTGTAGTTCCTTCGTAGACATTTGCTTTAGGGACTATCTGAAATCTGTTTGAATATTCAATTTTACAATTTATCAAGTCAAAATACGAATGGCCGTTTTGAGTCCTAATTAGATGACCAAAATCAATCTTTCATAACTTGCGAATTGACAATTGTTTCTTACTCATTTTTTTTAAGATAAGTCCAAATTCAAGATCGATTTTGAAAAATTCACACAAGAACTCATCAATTTGAAGAATTTTATCCTCCCAAGCATTAGAAAATCAAGCAATTAAGCTTCAATCGACAAAATTCGAATTGACCCATTCATGGCTATGGTTTAATTTCATGAATCTAGGTCCAATTTTAATATTAGGCTTAGATCCATTTTGACCTAAGCTTGAGCACTTCAATTCAAGGTCAATTTGAATATGATAAGTGATCTTACATATGGGTAGCTCATTAGATAGGGCAATTGTGACACTAATTAAGTTTAATTTTAATTAATTTGCAATTTTGTTCATTGAATTGCAAATTTTACCATTTTAGCCATTTAGGCCCAATTCAAAGCACCCATAGTTTCGACTCATTTTTTTACATGATAATCATTCAATTATATTAATAAAAGACACCTAGATCACGTTCATAAGGTTTGATTAGCTTAATTGTATCTTAATTGGTCAATTTCTTCATAAAAATGATAAAATTTCTTTTCAATTTGGTTCTTTAGGGGTCAAATTGCATACATTTTTTACCCACAAGGTTCCCAAGTGGACAAAATAGTGGGAACCGAACCAAACCGGTCAAGAACTGGTCAAAATCCGGCCAAATCGGACCAAATTGGTCCGGCCGATCTGACTAGCCGTCGGCGGGACTGACCGGTTCAGGCCCTTGCCGGCCGGTTCTTTGCCTCCGACCACCGGTTCTAGAACCCTCTCAATCCCAATTTCACTTCTACACATTCAATTTCCCAAAATTTTATAAATTGGTCATTGAATTTCTTCAAATTGCAAATTAACCCCTAATTAGACATTTTGACGCAATTCCCGATTTTGGCTTGGTTTTTTGCAAATCAAACCCACTATATCAATTACCCAACGAGAAAACATTGGGTGGATTTTACACTCCACGTAGGCGAAATGTATCACCATTCAGAAGTTGACACGTGGAGCCACGTGTAAATGGGGTCAGCGATTCAAAATTTGCTCTTCCTCCTCCTCTGCTCTCTCTCTTGTAGACCTGACCCACCTCTCTGTACACTCTTACGCTCTCTCTCCTTTGCTCTCCTCTGCAGACCGTCTCCCTCCTCTCTCTCTCTCTCTCTCTCTCTCTCTCTCTCTCTCTCTCTCTCTCCCCCGTTCTCCGTTCCATTGCAGTGAGAACAAAAATCGCAGATCTGCTTCCATATGCTCTTCCCCCTCCTTTGCTCTCTCTCCTCCGCTGGTTGCTTCCATCTCCCCCCACCCTGACGCCGACGATGTCAACGCTCCTTTGCATGACGCCGACTCCCCTCCACCTCCGCCTCCGCCTCCACAGGTTGCCTCCGTCGCCCCTGACTCCGACGTCGATGCTGACGCCGCCAACGCCTCCGCCTCCGCCACCAACGCCGTTGCCAACGCCCTTTCGTCTCCCTCTCGTGACCTCCGCTCCGCTCTCTCCCTCTTTCCTCTGTGGAGCGCCCTTGCTGGCCAACCCCAATGCCGACGAACCCCTGCTCGTGTTTTGGCCTCCCTCGAACGAAGGTCGCTCTACTAGCTCTCTCTCTCTCTTTCCTCCGCGAAGTGGCCCCTGCTCCTGAACGTGGACGCCACCGACGCCGTCGCCTCCTACCGTTGCCTTCCCAAGCCCCATCGATAGGCACCCCATTGGTGACTCCCGTACGTCCAAAGGTTCGTATTTTTTTTTTTATTTCACTTAGTAGAATTTGGTGCGATGTTAATGTTTAAGTTTATAGATACATCTGCAATAGGTATTGCTTTATCTATGAAAACAAACAAAAAGAATTTCCCTGACATATGACTTTGGAGCTCTCTTTTAACTTGGAAGTTCCACGGCTCTTTTACAGATCAACTACTAGGGAGTTAAGAAGGCTGGACAGCGTTGCTCGTTCTCCTATCTATGCATCTTTCTCTGAGACTCTTGATGGATCATCAACTATACGTGCATTCAAGTCTCAGGTAGACGTTGGATGTTCTCATCAAATCCTTTTTATAGCAAAGTATCTCTATCTTTAGAAGACACGCATGATTTATTACAGTATTGCTGCGTAAAGGATATTACTAGTTGCAGACCGTGACTTGACTGTTCTTCTGTGGTAAAACTTTGATGACTTATGGTAAATTAAGGTAATTAAGAAACTAGTTGAGCAGTTTGAGCATTGTAGAAGAGACAATTATCTTTGATTGAGTAGCTCAGTATCAACCTAAAGTGTATACAAAGAACCAAGTCTTATTATGGTTAAGAAAATCATTGAATCTCTCTAAAATCAGCTGCCTATAATGTAACTAGGACTTCATCGTCCACGAGAAAATGTCCTTAACTATTTATTTGTGTGGTTATTTTGCTTGTGCTATTTATAGTCTTTGACCTATATTGGCGTCATTCTGGTAGTTGGACATAATTTCTTTTTCACCAGATTCACTATACAATTGTCGAAATGGCTATTGTTTTATCTCTTGTACGTGCGTCTGCATATACTGTTAAAATATGTCTCGAGTTTAAGCCCGAAGCAAAAAGCTGAATTTTAAAATTAAGTTGAAATAAAGGAAGATGAGTACACGAATTAGTCTTATGGTTGACATTATATTCTTAAAGCTAAAGCTGGTCAACAAACCTTGGAAGTATTGACCGAGGCAGTCTGTTTCTTAATGGAGTTGGACGAAAAAGGGAAAGTCAATCTTTTATTTCTGTTGATCGAATCTTGGATTATTCGGTTTCTTCATGCACGCAATTCTCTGGCGGTGGAATATAGTATTCTTTTTCAAGGCTTGCTCGTGGGACTCTATTTTACCGAAGCATTGTTGTTGATCGAAGTACCATTTTTACTTTGAGTGTCGTGGTCTTCTCTGTTTGTGAGAGACGTCTGTAGGCGCTAGGTGCTTGATAGCGGGTCTTTTTGTTTCTTGTGTGGCAAAACTTATTCGTGATTTACATCCAAGAAAGATTGGTGTATTGGGTGTAATTGGGGTTTGGGAAACACCGAGAGAGTGTTTGAGTGACTCGAGTGTGTAATCTCCTTGTATCGCTTGATCTATAGTGAAATTCGCTGCTGCTCTCCCCATGGATGCAGGTCTTTACGACTGAACCACGTAAATCCGGTGTTCGATTTATTTTCTTCTTCTGTCTATATTATTGTTCGATCGCTCGCCTTATCGCAATAATTGGTATCAAAGCCATGCTTGGCTAAGTTGAAGTGAATCGATGGCGACAGAAGAAGTAAAAGTGAGAATCGACAGATTTGATGGGAAGGATTTTAGTTTTTGGAAGATGCAAATTGAAGATTATTTTTACCAGATGAAACTGCACTTGCTCTTATCTGGGAAGAAACCAGAGACGATGAAGCAAGCTGATTGGGATTTGCTGGATAGAAGAGCTATGGGTGTTATTCGGCTTACGTCGGCTCGTAACGTTGCATTTAACATCTTGAAGGAGAAGACCACTGCTGATTTGATGCAAGCTCTATCAGATATGCATGAGAAGCCCTCTGCGATCAACAAGATTTATTTGATACGACGTCTGTTTAATTTGAAGATGAGTGAAAGTGTGTCAGTTGCAGATCATATCAATGAATTCAATGTGATTGTTAGTTAATTGAGTTCAGTTGAGATTGACTTTGAAGATGAGGTACGTGCTTTGATTATGTTATCCTTATTGGCTGATAGTTGGAATACTACCATTACTGCTGTTAGTAATTTCTCTGGGTCAACAAGTTTGTCGTTTGATGGGGTTCGAGATTTGATTTTGAGCGAGAATATTCATAGAAGAGAATCTAGCGAACCTGTATCTACTGCTTTAGTAGGTGAAAATAGAGGAAGATCTATAACACGTGTGGGTAAGAGTAGTACTAATATGAACAGACGTAGTCAATCTAGGACTGCTGATGTTGTCTATTGGAGCTATGACAAGAGGGGGCATCTTAGAAGGAATTGCCTTAAGTTGAAGAATGAGAAGGGTAAGGAAATTATAGTTGATTCTGCAAATAATGTTGCAGCTGTAGCAGATAATGCCGATTATGTCTTGTCTGTCACTAATGATTCATCGCTTGATGGATGGATTTTGGATTCTGGTTGTTCTTTTCATGTCACACCAAATAGAAACTGGTTTACTACTTATCAATGCATGGATAATAGTAAAGTACAATTGGGGAACAACAATGAATGCGATGTCATCGGTGTTGGCAATGTTAAAATCAGAATGCATGATGGTATCGTGAGGACATTGACTGGAGTGAGGCATGTTCCAGAATTGAAAAAGAACTTAATTTCCTTGGGTGCCCTAGATTCAGCTGGTTGCAGGTATTCTTCAAAAGGTGGAGTTCTGAAGGTTGTTCGAGGTGCCTTGGTGATAATGAAAGGAATCAAGCACGGAGGCCTGTATAAACTTCAAGGTGAGACAATGACAGATTTTGCCCTGAAGACGTCGGATGCATCTGTTTGAGAGTCTATTGACTGCTCAAGGAAGACCTGGGTGTTTGTGCCAATGCACAAGTTTGATGCTGGTGTCAGGATCACGTGGTTAAGAGCTTTGGTCGAGACGGAGATTGGTAAGTCGATCAAGCATGTGCGGATTGACAATAGCATGGAGTTCTGCTTGGAGCTAGCAAATAAATTCTGCATGAAAGAGGGCATAGTGAAACACCGCACTAGTGCCAATAAATCACAACAATTTGCAGAATTGACGAGAAGAATATTACTAGAGACGGCCTATAAAATGATCTCTGGTGCTGGTATTGCTAGGAGAATCCTAGCTGATGTGCTTAGTACGATGAGCTGCCTGGTGAATAAATCCCCATCAACTGCTATTGAATGGCGAACTCCTGAAGAAGTGTGGTCAGGTAACGTTGATGGTTATTCTATTATAAGAATGTTTGGTTGCCCATGTTATTTTCGAGTGAGTGATGGTAAGCTCGATTAGAGGGTAAGGTGCATATTCCATGGCTATGCACAAGGTGAGCAAGGCGATCGGTTGTGGTGCCCAGATATAAATTCACCTATTAACAGCAGAGAAGTTACCCTTGATGAGTCTCCAGTACTTCTAGCTAGGAGTGTCTGTGGCAGTGTTAATACGGATCTGGACGGTGTTCAACTTGAGGTGGAGTTGCGACCAAAAACTCCTGAGGTAGCGTATACAGGTACTAGCAAAGTAATCGACACAGATGGTGCTTGTAGCGAGGTGGAGCTTATAGAGCCAACGGTTGCTATAACTGCTGAAATTAACAAGGTACATATTCCATCTCCTGACAGATACGGATGTAACAATAGTTTTACTTTATCTGCGGTTGAGGAGGTTGTGTCGGAAGTTCCTTGCGGAGCAGTTAAAGGTGCATGTGGAGTTGGTATTTTGATGAGGTCCTCGGTAATGGCGAAGTTCAAGCGAGGCTTGGACTTGGATAATATCTGTGGCGGTTGAACCCATCGGGGGCTATGGGAAAGTAGCGGCAGAGTTTGAATTTTTGCGAAATGATTGCGACTTGGCTTAAACGTCGAGCCAATGTGGAGATTATTAAAATATGTCTCGAGTTTAAGCCTGAAGTGAAAAGCTGAATTTTAAAATTAAATTAAAATAAAGGAAGATGAGTACACGAATTAGTCTTCTGGTTGACGTTATATTCTTAAAGCTAAAGCTGGTCAACAAACCTTGGAAGTATTGATCGAGGCAGTCTGTTTCTTAATGGAGTTGGACGAAAAAGGGAAAGTCAATCTTTTATTTCTGTTGACCGAATCTTGGATTATTCGGTTTCTTCATGCACGCAATTCTCTGGCGGTGGAATATAGTATTCTTTTTCAAGGCTTGCTCGTGCACCCTCCAGTAAAATCATTGGCTAGTTACCTGCTTTTTTTGCATAGGTAGGAACCTCCTGTGTTGTTGACTGAATATGTTCTGTTGTCTTATGCTGATGATTATCTTTTCTTGGCTGAATTTGTTTTTCTTCTCTTTTTCCCCTTTTTCGTTATGTTTGATTTTTTCTTGACAGGCAGAGGCCAAGTTCTGCACCAGAATGACCACAGCACATTGTAATGATGGGAGGTCATTGTGAATTTGCAACATTGAATTGTGTTTTCTGAATTGACAGATTATTTTAGCGTGGAGCAGGTATCAGCCTTGCTTTCTGAATTGACAGATTATTACTCTTTTGTCTACTCGTGGAGTCAAAGATCGTATTTTTGAAAGGAAGCAAAGAGAGGCGCTATGCCAATTGGATGCTATTTTAACGGAGCCTCTGGTGGCACAGCATGCGCTGGAGCTTATGTCTCCTGGAGAGAATACGAAGGTTCTTCTAGAAATGCTTATCTGTGGTTATGAACCAGATGTGGAACCCTTTCTATCAATGATGCTTCGAACATTCTGTGCATCGAAGTTGCTTGACTTGCGTACCAAAGCAAGGATCTTTGTGCCAAATGGAAGATCAATGATGGGATGTTTGGATGAAACGAGGACTTTGGAATATGGTCAGGTGTTTTTACAACTCTCTAGGGTCGGAAATTTGCAAATTAGAAGCAATACCATGCTAAAATCGAGCAGAAGTGAGTCACCGCTCGACACCTTTATCTTTCAGGGAGAATTGGTGGTTGCGAAAAACCCTTGCTTGCATCCTGGAGATGTCCGTGTCTTAAAGGCTGTTGATGTTCCATCTCTGCACCATATGGTTGATTGCATTGTTTTTCCTCAGAAAGGAAAGAGGTAAATTATTTCCTTTTACTGCTGCCTGCTGGTACTCATTTTTTTACTATGTCAGTTCTTCTCATTCCCACCGAGTAACAATCTAGGCAGTTGAGTCTGGACGCATTTCTCTCTGTTTTTTTCTTTTTCAATACTTATTGTTTGAAACCTCCGGTCTCTGCCAACCGTCGGCCCCCCCAAATAAAAGGAGAAAAAACCTAGTGGGTTTGTTTGGTAATTGTGATTATTTTATAAAAAGGTGGAGGGTACACTAGTTTGTTCATAAAGATACCAAGGTGGTGTTGACAATGTGCAAAATTTTTTATGAGAAATATTTTTTCAAGGCTATCAAGGACAGAGTATTAAGCATGTGAATGAACTGAATGACGTATCAGCATTTTCTTTGTTTGGTCATGTATTTATTTATATAGATAGAAACATTCATGTAACTGGGGTGTGCAAAAGATATTGTATGAACAAACCCATGTCGTCCATCCTAGAAAACCATCGGTAAGCAGATAAAATCATGATCACATTACTTCTCAACTCCATGTGTAAAGCATACCAGCATAGTGTAATCGAAGTTCCAATAATGACATTTCTATTGGGTCACTCCATCTACTATCCATGAGAAACGAATAGAAAGCAGACGTGGCACGTAATACAACATGTGGATGAAGTGCAACATCAATCTCTACTATGTGTTGCCTGACATTTCAATCACTTATGTAACAAACACATTTGATGTACTACTATTTGCTGAATTTACAGCACCTTTGGAATATAGGCCAACAATTTCTTCAAAACCTTTTAGGCAACAGGCTTTACCTTGTTGCCGGTAGCTTTTTGGGTATTTGAAGAAAATCCAATTTGTTTTGGTCATACTTCATTCATGAAGGATGTGGATTTGGTTGTTATTTGTAACTTGTGTTTATATTTGCTAAGAATGACGATGAAATGCACTTCGCATGCATTCTCTGGTAGTCCATCTTATACCTAGATGGAGTTGTCATGCATCTATACCGAATGGATTTTTGTGGTGGTAAAGATGGTCAGGAAAGTGTGGAGATTGATGAAAGTAAGTCAGGTGAATCGTGGGTTCGTGGACTTACTGAAGGGGAATATTCTCATCTCAGTGTTGAGGAGCGTCTGAATGCTCTTGTTGCTTTAATTGGTATTGCGAATGAGGGGAGCTCAATTTGTGCTGTTCTTGAGGTAGTCGGCCTTCTACATTTTACTGAAGAGTTTTGCTTTGAAAAAAAAAAGGAATTCTCTCCTAAAACTGTCTAATTTTTTGCAAGACCGACTGGAAGCAGAAAGTGCTCTGAAAAAGCAAATGTGGGTAGAGGCACAGATGGATAAGTCTCGCCTGAAGGATGAGTTTACTGCTAAGGCAGGATATTTGTCAAGCTACATGACAATTCTTGGAGGCTTTTAGATATGGAAGAGGTAAGTGTATGCAATTAGATATTTTATCACTCATCTCTAAGAATGTATATGTCCTTAATTATGACACCATGTGGTGAAAACAACATTTTGCATATGAAATGAGAGGAAGAGGAAAAGGTAAACACAAGCTCGGGGTGGCCTGGTTAATAGTTGGCTCAATTGGCCATCCATTATGTTATCCAAACTGGACAAAATCATGTTTTTGATTTTTTAGCAAGTTAAACTGATTATTAATGCTTTTGTAAGTCATAAAACAGAATTACTAGAGCCAAAAGCTCCGAAAGCCACGTTAGGAGTGTACCATAAAAACAAGATCATTTTAGTATGTACGCGAGTGTTCTTTTTTCCAAATAAAGAAAACTACAGTAATGTAGCTGAAGGTATGCTACTGAGGGTAATCATGTCACCTTCACTTTTTCAAAATTGCATGATTTTAAAAGTAGTGATTAAGGAACATTTTGTCCGTCATATCTGACTTTTGGTTAAATTTATCGTTACCTTATTCTCTCAATAAAGTGTTTGTTAGGTTTTTCAGGTTGTGTATTTAATATCATTGTTCTATCCTTTTTTTTTCTTTTTTTCTTTTTTTGCAGGCTTTTGATGCTCTTTTGATGTCCTTAGAAACAGGTGGGATAAGGGAATCCCATTTGCGTCTAATGCTGCTGGAAGTGGAACCCCTGTTCAAGGAGAATGTTAGAAGGAACTTGGAGTCTGCGAAAGTCTTCTAAAGGGGTGGACTCCCTGTTAAAAACGAAGCAGCAGAAATGGATTCTAGTCCTGATTGTCCTGATGATTTTGACAGTCCTAACAGTACTGTCTGTCATATATGTCAATATGTAACAAGTTTGGTATCGTTGTGTATTACTTTTATGTGTGTAATAAGTTTGGTACTGTTGTGTATTACTTTCATGACGCAACCGAACCATGTCCGAAATGAAAAAACGCTCGGGCGCTTACTATTTCCAATCCAGACGAGCTCAAACTCCAAAAATCCCCATCACAAACAGCTCACGGCATGCCGACAATTACAGCCGCCTAAAACCCTAAGCGGGACTAGCGAATCTAGCCAACTCCCAAAAAATGCAACACCCATCATTCGAAATCTTGACATTCGCTCACATTGATAGGGGCAGTAACTTGATAGGACGCCAATATGAATCGCGATAGGGAGAGGGAGAGGAACTCACATTTGTTGAATGCAAATTACGCAATCCCAAGATCTCCATAACTAGAACAAGAACATGCATAATAGATCAGAAAGATTTACGTACCTGTTTTAGGATCCATTGTACTTGAAACGGAAGCGGAAACACAATGTTCCACGCGCAAGTCCTTCTCCTCTATTGCCCTCCGTATCACTGACTCAATGAGACACCCCTCACGTTTAGTGTTAGGTAAACACTCCTTAGGTGAGGATATATGTGAGAAATTAGGGTTAGAGGAGAGATTTGAGCACTATTTATAGAGTTTTCAACCAGTCCCTCTCATTACGGGCCAGGCTCGACTCGGCCCACACTAGCCAGCCCATATTAGACTAATTAAGAAACCTTCTATCTCACCTTAGACCAAACCCCGTAAAACGGTAAATGTTAAACGGTAAATTACAATATCAATTAATGTAGTCCAAATTAGGTAAACTCTTACAACATTGCCCATGAATTTCTGGAGATTCTTGGAATTGTTGGCGAAGACGTACATGAGAAAGATGGGGACCGTCACGTAGACGCCGAACTTGGCAATCTCCAAGATGCCCTTCGACGTTCCGATGGACGACATTTTCTCACCGGGATGTTGGTGCTAGTCTATTCAATGAAAACAGCATGCATGTCGCGATACTTTTTCAAGTGAACGTTCTTTGTCCCCCTTTTGGGTTTGTTTACCAGAATTCTTGAGATGCTCATTGTTCATTTCTTTAGTTTTTCTCTAAAACTGCAGAATGGGGTTTGAATCTCTAGTGAAGCATTCCCTAAGGCACTCATCGACTCAACAAACAATTGATATTGAAATGGAAATGCTGACTCTGAAATCACCACGAAAGGACACTTAATTTAGATATAACAGAGTAATTTAGGTACTAGCGATTTTATTCTAGTTAATCGAATTTTAGGGCAGTAGAGTCATCTTCAAAAGATGCATCAATGGCATTTGACAACGATTAACATTAGAGTCCCTTCCTTGTAGCTTGATTCCAGTAGATGGATGAAATCCTAAGTCTTTTACACAAGACGTCGAAAGAGTTCGTCGATGATCTTGCTTTCGAAGTGTTTACTGATGATCCCCTCCAAGCCCGCTCTTAGGTGTATCACAATATCCTGTGCATGGACTCCACCGTCATAACTCGTTTGGGTGTTGAGCAGCTCCATCTTCTATGTGAAAACTACCGTCCATTTTGACTAGCCGTGCAATCTTTGCCGAAGACGTAGGATACAGTGGTACGTTGAAGCAATCCATTTGCTCTTCACTTATGATTCCCTACAGTGAAAAGCTCGTCCATTTGTGGCTTTCTGTCAGCTGAATGAAGTTAAAAGTTCATGCAGTCTAATGTTGATCTCTCTGATAGATGACTATCATGGGAGAAAATTTTAGTGGCCTAACAGATAAGCTGCCAAAAAAGCACATACTATATGAGGGTTCCTCTAGGCTATTTATGTTGCGTCCGTGCATTATCTATGCTTTCAGAGGGGCCTCCGGATTCATTCGTCCCAAGATGTTGAAAAGAGTTTGATGACCCCTATACAAGAAAATGACAAATATATTAATATTTAACTAAATAATATGATTAGATAAATATGTCTCAAATAATCCCACATCAATAAAAAATAAATTGTACCCGACTCAAAATGGTTCCATGAGATCTATTATGGTACTCCAACATCTATCCAAAATAAACTACTAATAGTAAATATTACAATTGTAACAAAAAGTTGAAATAATACTGACAAATAAAATGATTCATAATAAATATCGACTAGTGAATGGAGAAAATCCATTCAAATTGCTTGGCGGCATGATATATGATGATTGCATCTACATTAAAAAAAAAAAAATGACCCCATTACCATAATGCAATTAAATTATAATAATAATTTTAACTTTTGAGAAAGTGTTTTTTTACCATTATAAAGAGGCATAGTAACTTGAAAAATATACAAACTGATTGATCACCAATCAAACTCTTTATATACAACTATTCAATACCTGATTAGGAAATTGGCAAAATCCATTCATAATCCCCGATGTCATGATGTATGGTGGTTGCTGCATCTATACAAATTTTTTTACCAAATTAGTAAAATGTAAATAAAAATGGAAAGCTAAGAGCAACATACCTGATTATGAAAATTTACGGTAAAACCACCAATGTTGCTGGGATAAAAAATACTTTGAAACTGATTCAAATTACTCAAATAATTTGGAAAATGAGTTTCACTATGTGTTGCTTGAACAACCAACTCTATATTAGAAAGCAACAAATATGTTAATTAGCATCATGAAACATAAAACTGATCATATTAACCAAAAATAATATGTTACCTCGATTGTCTATTTGCATTGGGGGTGTTCCTTTGATAGATTTTTTCTTCTTTTTCTCACTTGAACTTTT
Organism: Eucalyptus guilfoylei; assembly: GCA_016097605.1. NCBI lineage: Eukaryota > Viridiplantae > Streptophyta > Magnoliopsida > Myrtales > Myrtaceae > Eucalyptus > Eucalyptus guilfoylei. The sequence goes on along the minus strand of CM027864.1, from coordinate 25,986,616 downwards.
TAGTCTTCCATAACTTATTCCCTTTCCTTTCCTTCGATGGGGGTCTAATACCGAGATATCGCACAAAGAAGCCTCATTATCACCATCATCACCATCAATCACAACCATACTTGATTTGTATGATGACATTTGACCCTTCGCTATTTTCATATTCTCCCTCACTATCTACATAGTGTTTACATCTTTGGCTCCCAACTCATCAGCTCAAAAGATTCTTGCATTAACGTGGAAAATCAATTAAATTTAGACGGACCAGGTGGCAAAGATTCATAATTCACAATCCCTTCTTTGGCACCTTTAGTCCATCTTTTCAAAATATAGGAAGATGGAATGCTCTTAACCAACGATTTATTCGCATTCAACACGTGCAATGCATGGCGACACAATCACCATTTTGATTCAAATAATTTGCATTCACGAGAAATTGATAACTCTACAGGGTTAAATCTAACAAGGTGTTCAAGTCGATTTCCCATACACCTTACGGTATATAAATAAACCGATCCATCAAATGTAGTACCTGAAATATGTTCAGAGAGACATTTCAAAAATTCTTCATTAAACTTCTGAAAAATAGTACGGGTATAGACTGAAGCAGCATGTGTCAAAATCCCATTATATGAAATCTGCAATTTGGGCTTCCCATGAGAACTGTAATCATCTTGAATTTCAGTTTCTCTCATGTACTTCGATCGCTCTTCATAATAATGGACAAATTGTACGAGGGAGGATGTCTTCTTCAAAATATGCTGGAAGACATTATTAATGCTCTCACTCCTTTGACTTAACCTTATATCACATGAAAAAATATCACGATCAAAAGCTTAACTCCATTTCTATCTAAGGCCATATAATCTCTAAAGCCAATTGTTGTTCTGAGTACCCCACTCCTCTTCCATTTCCATCCAAGTAGATTCAAATTCGTCCTCCGATTTGCATCTATACATAAGCCTTAAAAAATACTTATCTCTAAAATCCGGCTTATGGTAAAGCTGTGGAATGTTTTTATTGGTATTTTTTATGATGTGCCAAGTGCATAAACGATTCTGTGTATCTGAAAACACCATTCTAATGGCTTTTGCCATAGCTTGATCTTGATTAGTGAATATGGTTTTAGGAGCCTTATTTCCCATAGACTCCAAAAACACATTAAATAACCAAATGAATGATTCCGCCGTCTCGTCCAAAAAAAATGCACAACCAAACAGAGTAATTTTCCAATGGTGATTAACCCCAACAAAAGGTGCACAAATCAAATTATATCTATTAGTTCGATACGTGGAATCAAACACCAGCACATCATCAAAACAATCATAATCGAATTTGGACAAACTATCTCTCCAAAATAAATTTGTCAATTTACTATCTTGATATACTTGTACAGCGTAGAAAAACATTGGGTTTTACATTTGCATGCAATGGAAATGATTCAAAAGATTTTGACAATCTCCCCCATCTATACTCTTATTGCTTTCTGTCTGTAAATTTTTTTGACAATCACATAGAATGAAACCCAAGAATTTACTTCCACCTGCTTCATTTGCTAAGAACTTATATGCTGTAATCCCACCAATGCTTGCTTTAATGATGTCACCTAAAACACATTTGCAAGTATCGTATATCATCCTTTCACATCTAATCAAATGCTTTTGATCTTCCGGTACAAATGCATGATAATGCTCAGAAACATACTTTATAACCTCATAGACACCATTATTAACCTTAAATTTGATATGGGCAAGACACCCACATCTAACTTCAAGCCTCTCAAATTTCTTTTCTTGATCAGATGGGGTGATAGAATGGCCCTCACAATTGCACAAAAAAGTTCGTCCTGTTATTTCTCCTTTTCTATTTTTAACCGTATGACCTTTCCTCACTCCAAAGCATTTGCCAATTGCATAAGCCACATACTTATGATATGCTTCAAGTTCATTAGAAAAAACCATCCCGATGGCAAATTCAAAATCATTTTCCATATCACGCATTACATGTGCAAGATGGGAAGTTTCATGCTACAATCAAATGAACAATAAATAATCAATAAGAAAAATAACATCAAAAGAAAACAAAATATATTTCACATTGTATGACAAAATGTATTTCACATTATATGAGTAAAGAATTTCCTCTGATTCAGCCATTCGATAACTTTACACGTGCAAATTAACTGAGGTGATGTCTTCAAAATAGAAATAATTCTTCAAGAGTTCCCTTCTAATAAAATATAAAATAAACATTTTTAGAACATAATCACTCACACTTGTACATATCAACCAATTAATTCTAGGTTATGTTTAAACCTTGAATGCAAATGTCATATTAACCAATTTTAGAATATGTGATCAAAGATTTTTTTTTTTAGACACTCACTTATGCAATTCTTCTTGTTGTTTTAAAGCATGACAAAACAAAAGATATTTATTTAAAAGCATCCGAAAGAACTCAGATAGTTTTGCATGACCTAAACATGTTTCAATGTGTAACTCTCATAAGAATGCACCTTTGTGATTTATAAGAAATTTTTTAATTTGTATAAGTTGATAATTATGGTAAAGTTAAACTTGCTTCCATCTATAACAACTTGCAAAATCATGAAAAACCAATTAATCTTCATCTCAAATGCTCCTTTCTCTATCCTCACTAAGAAAAAAGCCAAATATACATAGTCTATTACATACATGCTGCAAGGTTATACCTACCAGCAATACCAAATGGTTGGCTATGAATCCAATATATTGAAGCTTAGGTACAGATACAGCATCACTGGGCTACAATAGAAATCTGGAAAATGTAGGTAGGTGGTCTTTGTCATTGATCATTGGCATATAAACGATAAAAAAAAAGATAATCAAGTACCACCGCATAAGATGATCAATAATCATCCAACAATTTTAAAGTTCTCTCTAATGCTTGTTAATCGGTCATTTTGATGCTCTGGACAATACTCATAGCAGTAACATAAACTTGGAAAATATGGATAAATTACCTGCCGAAGCATATCAAGAGAAGGATCCACACAAATGCACTAAGCCAACTTGATTCCTTATAGGCAACCCTAACTTGAAAGACCATGAGATCGAAATAGAAATGAGTTACACAGGGTAAAACAAGACAAATGTCTCATCCCCAAACTGTAGCCATCAAACAAGAACTCCTAATTGTGAGCGTCTAAAACCAAAGGTGTTGCTCTCAAATCTAATAGGCATGATTGTAGGCAATGGTTCCATAAGCTTATGAAGGATAAACTTTGAAGTTGATGAAACCATATGATATCGCTCCACAATCATCCTATCCATTTCTAACAGACACAAAGAGTCCTTTTTATGCATGTCCTCTGTTCTATCAGATGAGTCAAAAAAAATTGCATGCACCAAAGTTAGCCAACAGAAGCATTAGAGACATATAGAAAGAGCAACGACGTTGATGTAGAATTCAATTAGTGTCGCTGTCATCCACCTGCAAATTGATAACACCATTCGGTACATTCATAGGACGGAGACTAATATGCTTACATGTTAAAAAACTGACTCAGATGCAAATGAGTCTTCCTATACCTCTAGCACCATTGTAAACTTACAGATTAAACCCATCCAGCTTATATTAGCTTCCAATTTTTTAGCAACTGATTGTATATTAAAATGCAGCATGACACATCATTTGGGGAAAATTGAGTTGCTGTATGTAGAAAATCATCACCAACTCCCTAGCTCATGCATATTCTAATCACAAAATAGAGTGCATCTACAACAGCATGAACATTTTCTTTTTTACAGTTATTGCGATTGGACAAGGTCTGTTCCTTAGTTCAGCATGGGTATCTACCATGGCCTGTTCTGGATCGAAAATTTTTCCGGTTGGTTGATCCGAGAAGAATGGACATGAATGTTGATTGCATAGAACATGCTTTGGAAAAACTAGGTCGTCTAAAAGATTGCCGTTACCTATCGGTGGGGCTTGGGGAGGCGATGGCAGGGGGTGACAGCATCGATGGCGTCCGCGTTCAGGAGGAGGGATGTTTCGCAAAGGACAGAGAAAGAGCGAGCAGAGCGACCTTCGCTCGCGGAGAGGGAGGCCAAAATGCTAGTAAGGGGTCGTCAGCGTCGGGGATGGCTAGTAGGGGCGCTCCATAAAGGAAAGAGATAGTTGACCAAGAGCCTCTACGATCAAATCTGCAGTGGAAATGCCATTAACATTCATTGCGGGTAAGCAAACGATAGTTATTCTCGATGCAGTGGGAACAATAAGAGCGACAAGGGTTATTAGCCACACTGGGTATTCAATAGCCAAGGATGATAGCTTCTTCCCCCAAAAGCAAGTGCGAGAGTACTCAAGCAGCGGCAGTATTCACAGCAGATGAAATAGCTTCCTATTATTTCACAAGAACCATGGAGCGGAGGTCGCGAGAGGGAGGCGAAGGGGCGTTGGCGTCGGCGTCGGCGTCAGGGGCGAAGGCGGAGGCGTTGGCGTCGGAGTTGGGGGTGACGGAGGCAACTAGCAGAGGGGCGTTGATGTCGCAGTTCGTTGGAAGAGAGGCGCAACTTCGAGGAGGAAAGAGAGAGAGAGAGCGGACTGGAGGTCTCGAGAGGGAGGCAGGGGCATGGGCATTGGCGTCAGGTTCGGGGGCAAAGGCAGAGGCGTCAGTGGCGTCGGCGTTGGCGTCAGAGTCGGGGCCGACGGAGGCAACCTGTGGAGGCGGAGGCGGAGGTGGAGGGGAGTCGGCGTCGTGCGGAGGAGCGTCAGCAACGTCGGCGTCAGGGTGGGGGGAGATGGAAGCAACTAGCGGAGGAGAGAGAGCAGAGGAGGGGGAAGATCATATGGAAGCAGGATCTGCGATTTTTGTTCTCACCGCAACGGAATGGAGAATGGGGAGAGAGAGAGAGAGAGAGAGAGAGAGAGAGAGAGAGAGAGAGAGGGAGACGATCTGCAGAGGAGAGCAGAGGAGAGAGAGTGTCAGAGTGTGCAGAGAGGTGGGCTAGGTCAACATGAGAGAGAGCAGAGGAGGGGGAAGAGCAAATTTTGAATCGCTAACCCCATTTACACGTGGTTCCACGTGTCAACTTCTGAATGGTGATACATTTCGCCTATGTGGAGTATAAAACCCACCCAATATTTTCTCATTACCCAACACCTCGAGATCATGATGGAGCCTTTGAAATGGATTTTTGATCGTTGGATCGAGATTTCAACTGTCGGGTTAAACCAATGGCCAAAATCGCTTAATGTGGGAGTATATAAATGAAATTTCTTCTATTTTCGGGGGGTTTATTTTGCACGAAAATTTTCTCTCTCCTTAGCCTCTCTCTCTCTCTCTCTCTCTCTCTCTCTTCTCTCTCTCTCTTTTCTCCCTCTAAATTCTTGCCCAAACAGATCGCACGCTTTCTCTCTCTAGGTTCGGTTCATCTCTTGAACCGGTCTCATTCTAGGCTTGAACCGGCGGTCGCTAGAGCTTCCAAGCCTTCAAGTTGCTGATGATCTGTAGTAGAGGTCTTTGACCTTACTGTGGATAGAGGAGGTTAGATCGGTGGCCGGATCTTCACCAGCGGCCCAATCTTCGCCGGCGAGTCAAGGCCGATCCATTTTGGACTGGTTCTTCCTTTTTTCCTTGAGCTGGTGATTCGATTGATCCCGATCTAAACCGTCGTGACCTGATCTACATTCTTGGAGTCTTGATCGTGATCCGGCGACTTGATCCAATTGATTGCGATAAAAATCGACGAAAATCGCGACGAAAGGTAACGATTCGAAACTCGAATCCAATGAAGCAAGATCAAATTAGTCAATCGGGGCTAGGATTCAAGATTAGGAGCTTTTATATGCTTAAGATTGATGAGTATGAATTCTACAATGATTTGTTTATGATTTGAATGATGATATGAATGATGATTATGATTTTGAGCCTAATCTGTGATTTTCGTAGGCCTGTACATAAGTCACTGTTTTGGCCAACACGAGGTCTGAAACGACCTTGTTTCAGCTCGAGTCCTCTTAGGATTTGATAATAGACATCCCAAGCTTCGAAATAATAGGTTGCACGCCCTAATCGAGCATTGTTTGATCCTCGAAAAACACATCCAAAAATTAAACGATTATGCAGTAGTTTAGGTCTTTTTCGGTTCTAATTTTGTTCCGCATTCTGGCTTTATTATTTTTGTGCTGACTTTCATGATCGTTTTTTGACAAAATTTTCTTCATAAGTTTTGTTCTAAATCGACTTATACAACTTTTTTAATTTTTTTCATGATTTTTGGATCTGTTCAACTAGGTTAGATCTACTTAGATCTAGGCTTAGGTCAATCTGTTCCATATCGATATCTGATTTTGCTATTTTTGTGCTGATTTTTGTGTTGAGTTCTGGAACAACTTTCCTGTATCAAAGTTTCTTCTATAGGTGTTGTGCATGTTCTGTATTTTTTTTCAAAATTTTTAGACTTGTTTAATTAGGTCAAAATCTCTTAGATCTGAAGATAGGTCAGTCTGTTCTGCATTAGTCCGAGATTTGTTTTGATGAAATTGAGTCCATAAATGCACCTATTTGGTCTCAAATCCTTCATGAGAGTTCAAATACATGATATATATATTCAATTGATGTATGTTTTACAAGGTTTTACAATAGCAAAGTGAGTCAATTGCATGCATTAGAGTAAAAGGTACTGCAGTAATATGTGTTGAACATATAGATTGGTCTGTTTTGCCATTTTTGTCATGACTCATGTGATCTTAATTGAGTTTTGATCTCTTAATGAGAAATCTTCATCATCGTATGCTCTATTTGTGAGATTTTTTGTAAGATTTATGCATGTCTTGAGGATGGCTGAAATCATGCTTGTTATGTAAACTTAATGCCGAAATGAAACATTGTCATATGTGCACATTTCTATACTTGTTTAAGTCATCTAAAGATCAAATCTTACGATCATGCCTTCTTGAAGATTGAACCGCATGTTGCAAGGTTTGCATACGTGTTTAGGTCATGTCATTTGAGTTTCATCTTGCACATTAAATTGTCTCACAAAAAGTGTTCATCACACTTAGAATTCCCAAGCATATCATTAGGAATCATGAATCATCTCATAATGTCATTTAAATTGTATGACATTTTGCATGCCGACTTAGGATTAGATGACTATCCAAACTTTCCGTCACATCCAATCCTAAGTCCCGTGTGATTTCTTCATGCCATTTGGGTATTCTTTGAGTATTTTTAAGGTTTTCTAATGAATGCTTATGTTCTGTTTTCTTAATTACTAATGCGCACACTTTTAAAGATCTCGACCTTAAGATATCAAATTGGCCTAGTTTGGACTTGAGCTCTTCTAGGAAGACATAAAGCACGCTTAAAAGTTTCTAATGCCGCTGATTTCATGCCAATCACTCATCGTATGGACCAATTTTCCATTTTTTCAAAGTCAGACTACAATCTGGACTCGGACCCCTGTTCTAACCTCCGTTTGGACAGACCTTTGATATTTTTGTTCCATTTTTTATATTTAGAATCTGAACTTGTCCTTTGAATTAAACTTGCTTGTCATCATATTGGCTATGTTGTGTGTAAATTTGATGATTTTTAGACATGTTTTGATAGGAAAAATCCTTGTGACATTAGCTGAATGTCTAGTTGTTTTGGCAAATTTATGATGTGTTGTTACTTATTGTTTAATTTTTGTAAAATCATGTGTACATTGTTTGAGAAAGCTTTCTTCACAAAAGTTGTTCGTCATCATGTAATTTATGTAAAGAAATTTTTTCATTGCCAAATTGTTATTAGGTATTGCCCAATTTTGCTGTCCTTACACGCTTGTTCTGAAATTTCCTGATATAAACATGATTGTGATTGTTTAGTTATACCTTTTAGGTTAGTTTGTGCATAAATTAGGCCATGCCATCTCCATGAAAATCGTTCTAAATGCTTTGATCTTTGTTGTTAAACAATCGGCCTTTTCAAATTTCATCTTTCAAAAAAATGCTTTGGTACATGTGATGTTTTCCCAAAAAATAACAATTTCTAAAAAAGTTTTTCTACAAAACTCGATTTGGCTTAAGGAAAAATCGTGGCTTGGACCATATTCAAAATGCCTGCGACACTTGTGAGTGCATTCATGCGAGCCACGAGCTAGTCTTGGCAATTGAATGTGTTCCATAGTCTAGATATTCCTTAATCCTAAATATTTTTAAACATTTTTAAAATCATGTTTTAATATCGTGAACATCATGGTTTGAATTATATTCAAAATGCTTGCAATGCTTGTGAGTGCATTTATGCGAGCCTCGAGCTAGCCTTGGCAATTGAATGCATTATCAAATTTTTTCATGAATAATTTTGAGATATGTGTTTAAAATATCACATGTACAATTTATACATATAATTCCATCATGCATTAGAAATTGCCTATGTTTGTGATTGGTGCATGCCCTTGGTAATAAGTGATTCACCAACGGTTCACTTTCTTGCTTGATTGGTTGAGAAACAAGGTTCAAAAGATCTGCATGCATGTTTAAATTTTTGCAATGCATATCACTTTTAGATGAATAGTAGGGTCAATGCATAATATCGAGGGGATCACATAGATCGCTTGATTAGGAGACTCATAAGCGTTATTGTCCATGTGAGAATACAATTGGTCAACAATTGCTATAAGTCACAAAAAAAAAAAATGGATTGGGTAGGTGTCTTAGTGGGACCATCGCATGAAAGACAAAGGCCGACCCCGAGGCCCCAAAATTTGACTTTCGTATTGCACTACCTTTTAATGATTGATCTCGACATGATATCTTGTTTTTTATTGTTTTGATGTGTATGATTGTTTCTTTCCATTGTATGCACCTAGTTATAAGTTTCTTAGATTAGGTTTAGATCAGGACCCCGAAGATAGAGAAAGCGCGAAGATAGTGGAGGTCGATGTCCATTCCGATCATTATCATGTACTATTCATTTTCCCGACATATGTCTCGGGTTCCATTTGTTGTATAAAACCCGATGAGTTGTGGGTTTTCTCTCTTTTTCTCATTTTTTTCAATTGTGTTTCTCTTTTATATTTTCTAGGATTACATGATAGATTTATTACTATCCTTGATTTTTTACTTACTATCTTGTAATTTCAATTCCATTGATTGCTTTTTTTTTTCTTGTTTTTCTAGAAATAGAATAGAATGAAAATGACCAACCACGCATGATCGCTTAGTTTAGGACTAATGATCCCGAAAATGTAAAAAGAAACACATAGACATGTTAGGAAAACACAATATATTGTTTAGGTACCAAAAGAACGCTAATAGAAATATTAGCGTAACTCCAAGTTCTCGAATCTAGATATTTGGTTGCGTAGGAATCGAGGGAATACTCCCGACCCTCGATTGGGTTTTCTAGCCGACCCCCAAAATGAGGCTAGTGGCGAATCCTGTCTTATTTTTAGGTTGTCATAAACAATTAGACCATATAAATAAACCCGTTGCGCGAGATATGAGTTTCGATGAAACTCACCATAATTTAGCATACTCGATATGAGAGTACCCCAAAGGATGAAGTAACGCCATACTTATGGGCGATGCGTACTATCAAGATGGCTACCATGGTAAAGGTATCCTTAAATCCGATATCCACACTAGACCCATTCTTCGAAGGTGTGTCGCCCGTGTGGGTATGGATCGTGATACTCCGCTTTCACGCAGGGTACGAGCTTGGGAGAGCTCACGATCTCGTGGAGGAAACTCACGAGAGGCTTGATCCAAAAGGCGAGGTGATAACGTCTTTTGGAACGCGAGCCGTGAGGGAACTCTCATGATCAAGTACCCCTAAACCCAACATTTCCCCCTTTTCTCTCCTCGTGATGATGAGGGATTCGAGGGCGGCGAGATCGGGTCGTGACAAGCTCGGACTATGATAAACAATCTATAGGTATGACCTATGAAGAAGTCTAAAGCATCTCTAGGGAAAGAAGACTAAAGCACCAAAGAAAAAAGAAGTCTAAAACAAACACGTGAAGAGAAAGAAAATTTAGCCTAAAAACACTATTTGGTACTATTTGGCACCATTTGACACTATTTAGCATTATTTAGCATTGCTCATATACTATTGGGTACTAGTTGACACTATTTGGTACTATTTGGCACTATAGCAGAATCAAAAAATGTAAGATAAGAATTTGCCAGAAGCAAGATCTTCCGATATGAGGGTCAAATAATTGACCATTGTTGGTCACAAAAAGTATAAAATTGTCTTTAGTGCTTGCTTATATAAGGTAAGGCCTCTAAATGCTAAGAGGTAGAGCACACTCTCCCTAAAAATAATATTGTGTAGTTTGCTATGAATCCTTAAAAATTCTCTCATCTCTTCCTTTCTACCTGATATGATTCTTTAAAATTAGGGATGTTCATATTAACCCTGGTAATATACTTTGCACTTACCAGAATGTGGAACTTGTGCATCAGAATTTGGTTATTTTGAAAGTTTCTATGATGAGTAAAAAAATAAAAAGGAATTTGATTGCTAATAAGCAGTCTCTATCCTAAAGCTGAGAAAGGGCCGTGTGTAGGATAGCATATCTACCACCTAAGTAGTACGGACACCAATATGCGACACGTGACATGACACGGCACGACAAGCCGATATGTTGTTTCTTAAAAAATGGAGAATTTCAACACGTTGGAACACGTTACATATTAAATGTATAATTTTATATATACATGATAAATTATCAATTTTGTGATAATTAATCAAATTAATTTGATTTAAATTCACAAATAAATTCATAATGAAAAGAGTCTAGAATAAATTTTCATTAAAAATATTAATCCACTATTTGTTAATATCATTTAATTGTTTTTATTTGACAAATTCAACTCTACTCCAATAATCCATAAAACTTGGAGAAAACAATAAGCAATCCACATTCTGGACTCAAGTGTTAGAGTGTGTTGGAAGAGAACAAAGAAAAACCAACTTGAGTGTGATTTGTGTATCATGGAAAGTAAAAATTGAAAGAGAAGAGAAGACTAAGTTTTTTTTTTTCTCCTTTTGTTATTTTTTATATTCTTACATATTTATATTGTGACTCCTTATTTATTGAAAATTTTTAAATTGACCTTGTGCTTATTGGAATCATGTGTCAGAATTCCCAACTTACATGTCGGAATTCTCGACTCTCATATTAAAGAGTGTCGGACACATATCGAAGTGTTCAACATGATACAAAAACTCCCAGAGAGTGTTGATGCTTCTTAACTTGCCACAAATTCTATTTTCATTTTCTCTAGAATGTATCATAGGCAAATTTTTTGGTATCTAGGTCACATTATGAACTTGATTGAGCCATTTTGTCAAGAGTACTACTAGAGCTACTAAAAGCGTCACTAAAGAGTTCTTGTAAAATGGAATTTGCAATTTCCACAGCCTTAAATAAAGACGAAAAGACAGACTTGATTAAGAGTAAGACAAGAAATTTAATAGTAAAATTTGATAGAAATTAACATAGCGTAAATGCATCACATGTGTAATAATTTGGGGTTCTTGGTAATCCAAATATTAGTTTGAAGTAAAATTATTATAAGGGTATTGGTTTGGGGTAAATTTGTTACATGTATATTAGTTTTGGATTTTTCGTGATATTAACCTATTAATTGATCCACATTAAGTCCACATGAAGTTCAAGTTAGCAATTCAATAGTACTATTTGATAAAAGTTATGTCACACATATATTAGTTTGAGGTTTTTGGTGGTTAAAAATTAATTTGGGGTAAATTTGTCATTAGTGTGCTAGCTTTAGATTAACTTAAACTTCTATACTAAGCATTCAACTAATTTAAAAAAGGAAAACATGAAATATAAAATTGGATTAATACCACATAAAACCCTAGAATATGCCTATTATAACACAAATATCCCAAACTTCTTTTTTGGACCACTTAAAACCCTAAATTTACCCATAATGACACAAATAACACATATATTTGTTATGTCATAAAAAATCATGAACCTATGAAATTGAAATAGAGGGAATATATATCATACATATGTATGGGTTTTTTTCACAACACATAAAAAAGTAGGGCACTTTTGTTCACATTAGCTAAGTTTAGGGTTTTTTGGGACACAAAAAAAAATTATGATATTTATATCACAATGGATACAATTTGAGGATTTCACTTTGTTAAAGAGATTCAATGATACTTTTTATACAAGAGAAAATTTCAAATAAAAATCCAATCCAAACTGGGGTTATCTTTTCAAAGAGAGCCATGGTAAACATCGTCTCAATAAGAATCTGAGGTGCCAAGTCCATTTCAAATAATGGCCGGAGCTCGTCGGCCGGCGGGCACGTCATATTTCCGATGGCCGGAACGGGGACATTATCGGGTCCCCAAAATCCGGGCCGGGTCAAACCCAGACCCTGAAAACCCGGAAAAGTCGGGTCTTCTTCCCTTCCTCTTAAACCCCTAAAACTCCGCTGCTCAGCGCCCACCGTCGCTAGCCACACTCTTCCTTCCGCGTCCGCCATGGCCCGACCTCGTGGCGACTGCGCGAGGAACGAAACGAGCAACATCACCGCCACCACCACCAGCGACGCCTTCCCGGAGAAGAAGAAGAAGGAGGACGCGCGCTGACCGTAGAACCCTCCGACGCCGGCACCGACATGCCCCTCCTCCCGCCGCGCTCTCCCCTCAGGCCGGCCCACGTAGCCTCCCTCCTGTCCTCCGACGCCGCCGCCGCCGCTCTCATGGGCTGCAAGCACTTGCTGCTGAGAGCCAGGCCTCTTCCTCCGCCGCCCGTCCCTTCACCATCATTATCATCATCATCATCTTCTTCTTCTTCTTCTTCTTCTTCTTCTTCTGCATCCTCGTCTCGGGTTCCCTTTCGCGGCGCGTATGGGCTCCACTTCTCTTGCGCCCGTTCGAGGGCCGGTTCCCGGATGAACCCTTCTTGCCTCAAAGCTAATGGGGTCCCGCACAGGCCTCACTCGAGTATTCCCAGACCAGGTACTGTTGAGTTCCGGTGGATGCGGTCTTTTTCGGGTCGAGGATGATGTTCTCGTAGTTTGTTTGGTGGGAAATGTTTTAGGGTACAGCTAGTGGGAGATTCTTGGAGTGTTTTGAGTGAGTGGCATTGGGTTAGGTGTTTTTTGTTTTCGTTGCTGGGGTGAGTTCATCTGGGACGTAGTTTTTTTCCATTTTTTTTTAATTCTGCATTTGACTCTGGCTGAGTTTAGGTGGAGTGAAGACAGATTGTACTTGAATTTGTGTATGATGTTATGTGATATTTTTTTGTTCTCTCAGTTCAACTGGAGGGGCCAGTAGGGAGAGGGATAGAGACTCCATTGAAGGTTTTGAAAATGAGACTGGAGGAACTCGGTATTGATATGCAAACATGTCTCCCGGGCCAGTACCATAGCCTGCTTTGTCCCATGGTAAGTACTTTCTACTTCACAGACTTCTTTTACTTCCCGTCTTTGTCTCTGTATTCCATGCCATTCCACTTAATTGATGCTTTCTACTAACTTCTGTATACTTTTGGACAATTTTCTCTTTTGTACTAGTGCAAAGGGGGTCGTTCAATGGAAAGAAGCCTATCTATTTTCGTCAGCCCTGATGGGTACGTTGATGATGCTTTGGTTTAGGTGTATCTGTTTTATTCAGTTGAGCAAACTTAGTTGTGTTCTTTTGATTCTATAGGGGTTCTGCAGTGTGGACATGTTTCAGGGGAACATGTGGATGGAAAGGCAGTACACGAGTAAGATACATACTTGTTTTAGGGGGTTGTTCCAAGTTGTGTCTACCCAGAGCTCTTAGCCTACTGTACCCCTTGGTTGCAGGCAGCTGCGAAACCTAGGTCTTCATATGCAACCTCTAACCAAACAAGCAAAGTCAAGACAATCAGGGAAATCTCGGAGGAGAGTTTGGGGTTGGAGCCACTCTGCAATGAGGTTTTATGTTCTCTAAGTCCCCTATAGCTGAAGTTTCAATTTCAAGTCCACTTGGTCTTCCCTTATTAGCCCTTTGTGCTGACTGATTCTGTGCAAAAATGTTGATACCGGGTGTGAGGGAAAATTTCTTCCTTTATTCTGCACTCTAGACTTCCAAAATCTTAGGAATGAGAATCGTGCCAGGTTTTCTTTTAGATTCCCTGCCCATTCACGTTATTGCAATTTGGACCCCAAAACTGTTGCTTTCTGCCGCTTAACTTATGGAGGTACATGCCAATAGGGTATCCTGCCACAAAATTCTGATAGTTTAGATAGTAAATTGCTGTATCTAGGATTTTTCGCTTATATAACAGACAGGCGAAAGTGAGGTTGATTGCCATTTTTTCTGTACCCTTTTTTCCCTCCAATTTGACTAGTTTCTTTGATTTTCTTTGCACTTCAGTTTTGTAGTTTCCTTGGTTGAGCACAATCCATTGAGGGCTTTTGCTCCTTGTGCTCCTCCTTTACTATTTCTTGGCTATTGCCATGGCTAACACTTTGGGGCATTTCTTGGCACTAGATGCTTCTTGAAGAGGAGATTAATACCATGATTTTGCTTTTGCGTAAATAGTTGTGTCATCAGAAAGCGTGAAAAAGATGTGGACATTAGTGGGAGTTTTTCCATTTAGCATCTCACTGGTCCCAAATGGTCTCTTGCAAGCATAAATGTCTCTATGATGTTTCATTTCAAAGAATGATTTTCATCTTCAGGGTCTTATCTTTCTCATGACCTTCCTTTGAATTACAAATTCAATATTATAACCTTGATGCTGGATGCTTTTCACTTCTGATTGGTGCTATTAGGCAATTTCCAATTTAAAGAGTAACTATACTTGTTTAAGTCAAATCTGTCCTTTTGATATCCACTCTCGTCTTGGATTACATTATGGAATATTGCTTCTTAGTAGCCTTATGCTGCATGATTGATTCCGTTGATGCTACCTTTCGCAGTTAGTTGCCTACTTTGCAGAGCGTCTAATCTCTGCTGAGACGTTGAGGAGAAATGCGGTCATGCAGAAAAAGTGCGAGAGTCAGGTGTTTTTCTTCATTTGGAAAATGTCAAGTTTTAATGCTTCTAGTACGATGATTACATGAATTATTACTGCTCGGGGGTCTGGTCTCTGAAATTCAGATTCTTGTAATGCATGACTCTATTAATAATGATCCTGCGTTTGACATTTACACTAATTTTCAGAAGGCTGAACTTAATAGTGTACATTTGTTATGAAATGATTCACCGTTATCTAGACAAGGATAGAAGTATGCATGAAGCTTTAACTGATGACATCCAGTGAATGATATGACCAACAACTTTGTTTACAGTTTTGCTTTGCTTTGAGTTTTGATAATGGACAATGGTCATTCTTTTTTTTCCTTTTTCTCTTCTTGTGATTGTGTTTGAATCTTGTTGGCAGATTGTTATTGCATTTACTTATCGGCGTGAAGGAAAGCTTGTCAGTTGCAAGTATCGGGACGTGAAGAAAAAATTTTGGCAGGTTGAGTTTTGTAATTTATTAGATGGTCTGAAAGGAACTTTTACGGTTTATATGATCTTATCCTTCTAGGACCTTGTTAATTGCCTGTGCATAGCTGAGCCAGTTCTGTCTACATAAAAATATTTTCTATGCCTCACTTTAGATTCTGAATAGAGAGATTTCTTCTCTTTTTTTTTTCCTCTTTATTTTTTTGAATCTCCATGCAAAAACTTTACTTTAGGACGCCAATTTATTGCAAAGCTATGTAGGAAAGGAGCAATAAGCGTTAAAATAGAGCTCATTTACGTGATAAAGCATCTCCTATGTGTATCAATGCATTTAAATGTGTATCAAAGCATATTGACCTGTAGTTTTCCTCCATAGCAAAAAACATAAGATTTTAAACCTATTTCACTATTTACACTATAGAAGACTCCTCTTCTCCAAAGGCTCTTTATGGCTTTTGCCAATCAGCGAAAATACAAAAGACAGAGAGTAGTTGTTAACCATCATTTCTTGCTGAGTAGAGAATCTTTGATTCTGCAGTTTGTTTAAATTCAGATATTGTTTTAAAAATTTCATATTAATTAATTGTTCTGTTCTCTTTATATTTTGTTTTAGGAAGCTGATACAGAGAAAATCTTTTACGGGCTGGATGATATCAAAGGAAAAAGCGAGATCATCATTGTATGTACACTTTTCTGAAAGATAAGATTTGTCCTGCATTAAATAGTATGATAAATTGGCACCGACACTTATTTTCTAGGTGGAAGGCGAGATGGACAAGCTTGCAATGGAAGAAGCTGGCTTCCGCAACTGTGTGTCTGTTCCTGATGGTGCACCTCCATCAGCTTCTGATAAAGATTTGCCACCTGAAAGGCAGGTCTGTATTACTTTTGAAGATTTTTTTATTTAGAAGGGACTTACACTTTGCTTGATCGTAGAACTGATTAACTTTGTTTATAATATTTTTGCCCCTTAATTTCTTGAACTATAATCAAAGTCCCTTTCTTTATCTGCTCTGAACGAGTTCTGTAGGGTTCTTAAAAGAAATGAAAAGAGCCTCTCTCTACTATCCAGGGTCTTTAAATTCTCTTTTTCTGATTGAAAGAGTATCTTGATTCCATCTTTATGTAGGAATTATCTTATGTCTAGGAGTACTGATTATGATTTTAATTGCTCAAACTATTCTTTGACTGGCTATTTGAATTGTGAGAAAAGATATCCATTTACCCTCAGAAACTCTGGAGGAAAAAAATATAATTTCTTGCCCAATTTTAAGTGTGTTCTTGTACTCGTTGAAGCCAGTTAAGAAGTCTATGAACATGTGGCCAAACTAAAGTCATAATACCAAGTGATTGCAATTACTAAAGAATAATGTGATGGGAAGTGAAAGCATATTTTGCCTTCTGACCGACAACCCTTGTATGAAGTCATTCATGCCGATTTTGGGCAGACTTAGGTCGGTCTCTGCAAAATTTTTATGCCATTCGATGTGGTTGGACAAGCCTGATTATGGTGGTCTCTCGCACAGTCATGTCATTATACCTAATTATGGTTGTCAATCAAATTCTTTGGCTTGGCTCTCAGATAGTCAATCAAGTCATTTTGCCAACATCCAATAGCCAGGCCTAAGAATTTCGGCAAGCCTGACTAAGCCTGCCCAAGCTCTCCATGTGGGTATTTGACTTAGTAAATCAATTCATCTTGCTACTTGATTGACTGTTTGATGCTTTTAGTTGAGCAGTTCCAACATTTAAATTTGGCTTCATGATTATCAGTATTTTTGCCACCACGCTGAACAGTGCTGTCTTAATAAAAGTTATTTTGGAATTTTATCATTTGGATTTTCTTCCTGTGTCTCTGATATTATCACAGGATATATATGGAGTCTCTCTGTGAGGTCTCGCAAAATTGACAAACTCTGTTGTTTGTCCTGAGTACTCTTTGTGCTAGGTCTCTGCAAATTAACGAACTATGTTGTTTGTCCTGATGATGCGCGTCACTTTTTTTTTTTTTTGGATATTTGGCTTACATGCATGTCACATTTGGAGCTCCTCATCTATATGCATGTTTTGGTCAGATTGGCTTTTTGTTTCAGTTACTTCTTGTACCATTGCTACTCTTATGCATGCAAGAAAGGCATATATTTGGTGTTAAATAATAGAGAACTAAAGCATCTATATGTTGACATCTTTTTTTTTTTTTTTTGGTAAGTTGTTGACATCTTTGTCTCTTAAGAAATTTATTTTCTGCCCTATTTCCTTATTCTTTTTCATTGTGTGATAAAATTTTCACTGATGCTTTTGGCATTTGTAAAGCTAGGACATTAAGTATCAATACTTGTGGAACTGCAAAGACTACCTTAAGGAGGTTGGTAGTGATGGGCTCTTTCTAGTTAACCATTGCCATGGCAAGTGTCCTTTACTATATTTAATCAAATAAATCTTTTCTCAGGCATCACGTATTATTCTTGCCACTGATGGGGATAAACCTGGTCAAGCGTTGGCTGAAGAGCTTGCACGCCGCCTCGGAAGAGAAAGGTTTATGCAATGCCATATTATGTTCTCCATTTTGTGGATAAAGTGTTACATATACACTTGACAATTATATTATTGTATATGACAGATGTTGGCGAGTTAAATGGCCTAAGAAGAACGATAGTGAATACTTCAAAGATGCGAATGAGGTATACATTTATATTCATCAAGATAGATATTTTTTTTTCTCCCAATTGGGGCTGAACCTCCTTTGCGTTTTCTATTCTACGAGCTCAGCAAACCACTGCTACATCCCTTTTAGTAGGGTTATTCTGCAAGATATGTATGCAGTCACACACAAAGTTGGTAGTCACTCATATTGGTTTTCCATGTGAGGAAACGTGACAGAGCCTATGTTTTTTTTTTTTTGGGAGAACAGGGAGGCTCCTCAATCCTGTTGTCGATTTGTAATTTATCTATTATTTCCACGAAAGTAGAAAGCAATAAAGAGGACATTTTCTGTTTGCAGTCAAACACCAGCTTATTGAACTAAAACTAGAAGGTAGAATGAAAAGTTGCTGTCTCCAGTTTTTACCTAGTCCTTAATCCTTTTGCAAGATTGTACATGTCAAAATGGCTTCCTTTGAAGTGAAAAAAGGGGCTATCTGTTGTAAAATGGAAATTTTGAAAGTTGTACCTTCCAAATGCTACATTTGACAAAACAAGGTCAGGGCTAAAGCTAGAGCCTCAAACCAAAAGCCTAAGCTGCCTTTGTAGGCTCGCATTTTTTGTTCTTCAATGTCTAGCGAAACTCAATTCTGAACATGTGGGTCATTTTCTCACATTGAAAGAGTAAATTTGCTGGCTGTGAGAGATGCCTAATTAAGTTGTTAGAGATGGAAAAATGGGTGAAGGGAAGGATCCTGATGGATATTGACCAAATTAAATGTACTTTCTGCTTAATATTGTCAATAATTTGAGTTCGATTTATTTTGTAGCAGTCTCTCTAACTTTTGTGCATTCATCAATATCTGGCCTAGTTGGGGGGTGTTGCACATCTATTGTTTTACTGAGCACATCTTGATTTTGGCCTTTGCATTTTACATCACATGTGACATCTTCTAACTAAATCTTTAGCACATTTAATTTGATCAGAGTGGGTGTCAATTGAGCAAATAAAGGATTCGATAGTGTACACAGCAAATGATCAAATTAAATGGGCTTTAACTTTCAATTGTACATGGCTATATTGTATGTAACTAGCTTTTCTACAATGGCCATCTTATTGACAACACTGTTAAGGGGATGCACCCCTTTACTGCCATCATGAATGGCATCATGTTGCTTTATAAAAAGGGTGTTCCTTTTACACAAGGCTTCTTGACATCCAAGGGTTGGGGAAGGATCTTCTAATGTATGCAGCTTTCTTCTACTTTTTTCTGCCAATAGTCTGGTTCCATGATTCAGACCCATGGCCTTCTAGTTACAAGTGTGTAATATTAGATTTGCACCAAGGCCTCCCCTTAAAACATAGCGTTATAAATAGCAAGAAGAAGCTTATTGACCTCTTAAACTATTTTTCTCGATGAGGAATTATATGCTGGCTTATATTATTTACTATTTTTGCAGGTGCTCATGTACGTGGGACCAGGTGTCCTCCGGGAAGTAATTGATGATGCAGAGTTGTACCCTATACGTGGACTGTTCACCTTTAAAGACTTTTTTGATGAAATAAATGGTTATTATCATCGGACTTTAGGTTATGAGTTTGGTGTTTCGACAGGGTGGAAGTCCTTGAATCACTTGTACAATGTAAGTTGATATTATTCACTCTTCTTCCTGGTTTTTAATTTCCTTGCAAATTTTAGGTGGTTATGACGGTCAGTTTCACAAATTCTGTGTTAAATGAATCTTCCTTAACGGTTTATATGGTTAGTATTCATTTAGGTCTGATATCATTAGTGGATTCCTTTTCTGTTTTTGATTCTTAAACAAAAAATGGAAGTACTTTCTGTACCGCTGCCCATATGAAAGGGAAAGAAAGAGAATCCTCTATTTAAGTGAAGAGCTGTTTGGTCTCTTACGGTTATTCATTCTCATGTGTTCATACAGATTTGCTCTGATGCTTTCTGTTGACATCTTAAATAAATCATGGTACATCAAATTATGCTATTTTTTTACCATTATTCAATGATACAGGCATGCTGGCTTATTTAAATCTAGATCATTTTGTAAGGGTTGGCATGAGTGATTATTTTGGCGGCCATCCTTTGACTGGTTCACATAACGACTGAAAAACAGATGTCAGCATAGCTGCATAGCAGTGTTTCACTATGTTAGATTGGTGAGAATTTTTTTTGCAAATAGTTCCTAGTTCTCGTCACATCAAGAGCCGCTTCATTTAGCCTTTCTTGTCCTTCATAAGGTGTCTCCAAAGCTGTCATCAGTGAAATATTGCTGATGTGATAGAAGTGGATTTATAAGACCACAAATGATAGCTGTCCCTCATAAGGTGTCTCCATGCCGCGGTTTGGTGGCTTTTGCATCACGGCATCCGTCCACTAGTTATGACTTAGTCATTTGGAGTGTATGTTTTGGTGCCGTGATCTTGTGTACAAATGGCCTTTCCTCATTATATTTATTACCTTTCACCAAAAAAAAAAAAAAAAATGATAGCCATGGTGCATTGCGTTTGGCACATTTAATGTTGGCCATATGGGATAAAGGAGATTTAGCAAACATACCGGTTATAGGTGGAAGAAAAAGAATGTAGATAACCAAACAAACAATGGCCAACTAATCAGAGTGACCTTGTTGCTGGCCTGTCAGACTGAGATGCTGCTGATTTGATTTACTATATCCATCATATGGTGTTCCAGTATGACTAGAATACATTTCTGGTTTTGTTTCACCAGGAGCACTAAATTCGTGCTCCATTAGAATATACTTCTTCTGCATTAGCAATAAATTCATCATTACCAAAGCTGCATAGATTTTCTGTCATTAGTCCTGTTACAGCCTGTTGTTTTGACCTTTCTTCGTTATGGATAACTTTACCTCTTCCTTTCTGCTGATAAAATATCTTTAGCTCCTTTGAGATGGGTTTTAGTAAGAGACATATCGGCACCTCTTATGATCAGTATCTTTTTTCTAATAATCGAGCCTATACATTATTTGCACATTCTGAAACAATCTCATATAGATTCTTTTCTCAAAAAGTTGCTTATTCCTTTAAAAAGATGTGCCTATACTTTCTTTTATGACCCAAAAAAGGAACTTTGTTTCAGTTTGGACTGATTTCTCCTTTACTATTTTGGTCAGGTTGTACCTGGAGAGTTGACTATTGTAACTGGGGTCCCTAATTCTGGGAAGAGTGAATGGATTGATGCTCTTTTATGCAATATAAATGAGAGTGTTGGCTGGAAATTTGCACTTTGTTCAATGGAAAACAGGGTAAGATTTTATCATAATCTTATTTTAAAGACTTTTTTTTGCACTTATATTAGTTCTTTTTCTGCAAGCTGCCCATTCTATGCAGTATTCTTGACATCTGCCAATTTTATTAATCTGTAGGTTCGTGAGCATGCGAGGAAACTTTTAGAGAAACACATCAAAAAGCCATTTTTTGATTCAAAGTAAGATTTGGGGAACTCTTTCCGGCTATATGTGGCACACTGGCTTTATTTTATTTTCCTGGTCTATTATCTACTTGTAGCGTAGCCTATATTATGGTTGTACTTGCTTTTTCATTGTGTTTGGACAATGTGGAAATGGTTTGCTTTGTGATACATGAAATAAGCTGTGTGAGCCTGTTCTGTAGCTTTTGCTGCACTGGTTTTGTTGTAATAGTGCATCAGAAACCTAAGCTCACTCCAATCCTATCATATCCTTCTTTAAAACTTAACATCTCTGGAAATTTGAGTTCACTCTCTAAGAAACCAATTTACCCATGAGAACATGTAATTTCTGTGTCTTGTCAATCTAATCATACAGAAAGCAACTAATAGGAGTACTTGCCAACACTCCACGGAGCAGGTCTTTCTTTGCCACCATATTCTGGGAAAACTGTTATAGCTATGACATTTTGGGGATATCACTGATTACAAGGTTGAATTAATAAAATGGTTTAAAAGTTTCACAGAATGAGTTGTGGATTGTCGTCATTGATTAGCAGGTGGTGCATGTTCACTGCCAGTCATTGGCTAATGAAATTCAAATGGTGAAATCCATGTGCATGCGTGCCCACACCCACGCACACACGCCCACGCACGCACGCACGCACGCGCGTGCACACACAAAAAAATTACTGGCAGAAAAAGTGACTAGTCTGGTAGTTATTTCATTGTGTGGGCCACTGTGACTTTGTCTGTAGTTTAAGTTGCAATTGCAGCTTGTTTGCTCTAACTGATTGTTGCCTCAATTTGGCCTAGTAGACCAAATTGTAGCCCGGTTCTTGATGGTGAAGTTCACAAAAAATGTTCAACTAGAAGGATGTGGACCCCAGGGCAAACCTTGTTTGCTCTTTTTTTATTCTACTTTGTTTTCATTTGTTATTTTTTAGTTTTGGCCCGACATGCTGCAACCTACCCAATCTTATTCATCCCTTTGGAGAAAGATTCATTACACAGGCCATATCCTGGTATATCTCTACTCAATTAAGTTATATTTTTTAACAGATCTAAAAGCTGCAGTTGCTTAAGTTTCCCAAGTATTGACTGATTGTTTTTGGAGAAGCAACTCTCAATTGCTTCACCTTTAATCATTTGTGAGCGCATAACATTTTGTCAAATGCTCTATTAAAGTCATTGTAGTTCTTTAAAAGCATAAATTGTTAGAACAATCTCACAAAATGTTGGTATTTAGAGCAAATTTGGTTGTATATGGGTTTGTAGCAGGAGTGGTTCCCCCAATTTGTTCATATTTTCAATAAACTCAAGCCAAAAGAACAAAAAAGAAAAAGAAAAAAGGATGATGTATATAACTTGATCGTTAGAAACATTTCCACATTACAGTCATTAGCGGTGACAAATAGAAAGTTTTAGCGCCTCCGGAAGAGTTCCTGGAGCATTTAGTGGCACTACAGTCCCTACAACCTTTGTTGACATTACTGCTGTTGCTGTTGTCATAATTATCTCGTAAAAAGTATCTACAACAGTATTAGCACCTCGATTGATCAGCCATGCTGGCCATCATGTAACATTGTTAAAACCATGGTATCTGTTGACTTGGTGCTATTGGTTCTCCTGATCGCATGCTGTATGTTCTGTTTCTGACCCCTTGTTAACTATAGTAGATTCTCACTTTTTATCAGGTTCAATTCTTCAGTAGTCATAATTAGGTTTCAAGTTACATATTGTTTGCAAATAAGCATTTCTCACCCCTCATATTTTGGATCGTTTAGTTTTGTTGCCTTATGCTGTCTTATTTGTGTGACTAATTGTCCTGTAGGAAATGGTATGTCTTAAGTCAATCTTCTCGTATCTTTTTAACATGGTAATTGGTAACTCTTGGAAATTACAGATACGGAGAACCTGCTGAACGAATGGGTGTTGAAGACTTCGAGCGAGGGAAGCGATGGTTGAGTGATACATTTTATCTCATAAGGTGAGAAATTCAAATCGTTTTTTTTTTTTTTTTTTTTTTTTTTTGGTGATAAAGTAATGCAAAACAACTCAACTGTTTGCATATTTTAACTTGAGGGTGATGCAATGCATTCAAAAAAGTTATACTGTGTTGTGGGGTGTATATATACGGAGAATAATGCATTTTAAGCATTTCTTTTCCTAAGAAATATTATGTGGCTATTGAAAGTGTGTCTGTCTTGCTTGGTAAATGAATCTGATTTGCGTATGGAGTTACCGCAGTTCAGACATTTCCAGATTTCAGTGTTCTTAGTGCTACATGCAGTCCTTGCTGGCAGGATGCTGTTTTTGACATTGGTCTAGTTTTTCTTCATATGTTAATAGGCTACACTTCACCATAGAGACGGGGCAAAAGAGGGACTTAAATATAGCCTCTATTGGGCATACGCCACTGCTTGAGTTCCTAGATTTTCTTGTCATTGGCTTCACTGCTGCTGTAACCGTCCTTTCACCTTTAGTTGGCATGCATCTACCAGTCATTTCTTTCATATCAAGGAGGTATCAATTATTACATGGAAATGCTGCTCCACATATTGGCTCAATTTACCTTCCACATCCTTGTCATCTTGCACTTTAGTTCATGGATGAGAGGTGGACAGAGATAGCATCCTAAAATTAACAATTCTTGATTATGGCTTATGGGAACAAAATTTTTTTCTTAAAATTCAACATATTTTTGAAGTGAAGCTGTGTAGGCTTATGAATTCTTGGGATTTATTCATGAATGGCTCTTGCTGTGAAGTTTCTCCTACCAGTAATTCTGATTCTTGGTATCAACATAGTAGCTTGATCTGAGAGAACTTGCTTTTATGAAAAATCTTATTCTGACATGCTACAAGTCAAATTTCTGGAAAGTTACAACACAGTTGATTTGCTGTGTCAAGTATGTAAATTTTGTGCGCAAATAAATTGATGGAGTATCGATGACTACAGTTGTCAAAGAAGAGAGTCAGGGGGCATGAATTTTATTTCATGAATTATTAATATGATTTTCTGGCTAATGTACCTGAATGAGAGAGTCTCTTTGTTACTGTTAGGGCTTGACAATGGATGTTCGTGGTAGATTTCCTGATATATCTAATACTAGTGTAAGTAGACATTTGCAAAGTAGTCATGATTTGTTGTAAATAAGAAGCTTGTTGTCAAATTTATTGATTTTGTGACAAGCTGAGGTCGGTTGCTGTCAGAATAGTCTATATGATTACTTGCAAATAGTAGTTGTATTTGTTTAGATGTTTGACCGAAGCAAATCTTTCATGGGAATAGATATTGACGGATCCTGATAGTCTTTCAGTGTTCATTCTCCAGACTTTTCCTGGAAATGGAAAGTATATAATATATTTGGCTGTTCTGGCTATTGAACAGGTGTGAGGATGACTCACTTCCAAGTATAAAGTGGGTTCTTGATCTTGCCAAGTCTGCGGTGCTAAGACATGGGGTGCGGGGACTGGTAATTGATCCTTACAACGAGCTTGACCACCAGCGTCCTTCTGGCCAGTGCGTCTCTTGAGTCTTATGACTTGAAATATCTCTATTGTATGCAGCTGCTCTAAATGTCCATATTGAACTGGCGATTCTGCTATTGTTGGTCTGTCATGGTTTTTCTCTCTCATGAGGAAAGGAACTGAAAAGACAGTGACACAGTGCTGCCAAAGCAAAACCACTTGTCATAAAAACTCCAATTTCGAAGATTATCTTGTACTAAAGTAGCAATTTCTTTGCACATTAACATTCCATTCCATCCCTGTTTAGTGCTATAATCTTAGGGATACTGTCAAATCCTTTTACCACATACTATTTGAGAGTATTTATGTTATTTAATATTTAGATGTCATATGTATGAATCCTTTGCAGGACTGAAACAGAGTATGTGAGTCAGATGCTTACATTGATCAGGCGTTTTGCTCAGCATCATTCTTGCCATGTGTGGTTTGTAGCGCATCCTAGACAGGTTGGTCTGAGCTCAGCATTGTTAATTATGTCTCTTTTGTCAATTCTAAGTTAACTCTTCGAAACAGTTGCACAACTGGGTTGGTGAGCCGCCTAACCTCTATGATATAAGTGGGAGTGCACATTTTATAAACAAATGCGATAATGGGATAGTCATACATCGAAATCGGGATCCAGAGGCCGGACCTGTTGATCAAGTACAGGTAAAGTTGCTCTCTGCACTAATTGATCGTCAGCATTGGGACATTTCTTTGGGCAAACCTGTACCAAATTCTTTTTATACTTGTAGGTTTGTGTACGGAAAGTGAGGAACAAGGTTGCGGGGACCATTGGTGATGCCTTTTTAAATTACAACAGGTTAGTGTAAACTATTTTGTCTTTTGTAGCATCTTATAGTCTGTTTTCCAGTGTTTTAAAAACTGAAGCACCGATGGTCAACTGGCCAGCGGTGCTTCGGCCATGGCAACTGGTTGAACAGCTGGTGTTATATCGGTGTGATAAATGTTTTTGGTGCGTATGTGGACATGTTCACTAATGTGGATTGTCAAAAATGTTGAAAACTTATGCCATATATATGGGAGCGTATGCGTAGTTTGGTGGTTTACCGGGACTGGGGGTTGCCAAGGATTCCTGGGTCCCTGGTTCAGGTCCGTCTGGCTTTACTCTTTTCTTAAACAGACTTTACAGACAATTATTTTATGACTCGACTTTATTTGCCCAGCTGTGATGATCAACATAGGATTTTTGTGCCGTTCTTGGTTTAAAAGGTTGATCACACCTGTGCCAAATGTTTTATGTCTGCGGTCTAATTGTCGCATACGCATCTAATGAGCTGAAATGATGGCAATATTTTTGTAGTCTTTCTTATCCTTTTTTCTTCCCCCTTTTTCCTGTCAGGGTAACCGGTGAATTCATCGATATCGACGCCGCACCAAAGAAAAAATAGGATGATGGTATTCTTTCGCTCGCGCTTGTACAGTTTGCGAGTCCAACAAAGCAACCTGACTCTTGTAATTTTGTAGTTTCCCTATTCTTCTCTTCTCCGTTCTCACTGACTTGGTTCCTCTAGGCGTTTTCTTTCTTTGTTTCTTTCTTAAATCTCTTGAGGGGTTGAACTTGTGAAGTGGCGGGCATTGATTCTTGTTGTGTTTTTCGAAGGTTAGCTCTTGCGGTTCACTTTCAATGAATGTCCAACGCATATAGTAATCATCAATGTGAATCTTTCTGTCACATGGCACTTGGCGGTTCTATGATTCGTCTGCGCCGTCCTGATGTCCAAGGCCAACAACTGATGACCCAAAATCGAGATGAGTTGTACCGATGGTTTCGTGACATGACGGGAAATTATTAATTAGATGAAGATTGCCCAAGAACTTGCTGTCTCCAGCTCGTTTAATGATTGGCCGATCCAAGGCCTCAATCATTTTGCAGAAATTAAATTGAAATTGGATCCAATCGAAAGGTGCACCGAAAGGACTTTCTAATTGAGGACATGGAATTGCGAGGAGGACAAAAGAGGAAGAAGGGAGTTTTTTTTTGGGGGCGGGGGGGCGATTTGAAAGAAAACATAACTTGGGGCGAGATTGAAAATTCTTAAACTTTAAGTGCCTTTGCCTGCCGACCAATTTTCAGATTTTGTCGGTGGGATCTCTGATCTAGTGAAGACATTATTAAAACTTCGTGATATTTACATCCTACCCATCTTCACTTTCTTTTTGGAAAAGCTAAATTGAGCGCTCTTTTTGGACTTTTTCCTAATTCTAAATGCTACGTTGGAATGATAGAAAGTCTGCATTTTAACCCCTTGTTGCAAAAACATTTGTTTACTTAAATTTTGGATACCTATATCTGACAATAGGACCAAAGCTTTTAATTAAAGATTAGGAGACATGTGAAATGATTCTGTCATGGTTTGACTTCTGACCGGATGAATATTTTGGTTTCACAAATTAGGTTGGCTCCTTGAATTCCGTAATCTAGGGCAAGTCATATTTGTATATTGAAAGCCCTGAAAGAATTTTCTCAAGGTAAATCTTATAATTCAATATAGAAGTTAGACTATGAAAGTAAATATGAATAATTTCGGATCTATTTAGTGGGTTTTAATACGACTTGCTTAAATTATTATAATATGCATGTTAGACTAAAAATGATTTTCCTAGGTTCTACGTTGGATTGAATTTTCCAAGATTTTCCATTTTTCTCATGAAAGTCTTGCAGAGAGATACTCCCTGCAGACAGGAGATGACACCTTTGACACCTGCTCTTTTTAACTTTAATTGTTTTTCCCCCTCCTTACAGCATATAATAATATCCTCGTTGTTGGGTCAACTCGATGTTGTGGACCTATATAAGCTGTCTGGTTTGTCTCTAAGCTGTCAGTATTAGTTAATCTTTACTGGTTTGTTTCAAGTGATGTGATGCTTACAAGTTTGCCCATCCCAGCAAGAATATTCCCTTTGAAGAAATTAAAAAATATATATATTAAAATGGCTCACTAAATTTGTTTAAGGAAAAGGTGGCCCCCTAAAATTGCGTGAAAGGTAAACGATGTTTTTTTATCTTTAATAAGATAAAGAACTGCTCTTGTTTTCTCTTTTTTTGGCTACTTTTTCAATGGGAATGGTGTTTCACGCGAATGCAGTACAATGCAATTACCGAGGCTGCAGTTCAAAATTTCAATTGCCAATTTGAAAGGTAGATGATCCTTTGTCCAAAGAAGACTGGAATTGGCTATAAATATAGTACTAAGGGTAGCACTATGTATTTAACTAATTATCAGCAATATGCCGGTATCACACCTTACAAATTCCAAGAATTGAACGCTTCATCAATTTTTTCCTTCAGTAGCAGAAATTTCATCAATTTACATGAAATTCAATTGGCGGAATTTGGAATCTAGCTATACTTTTAAAAGAATAGACATGGGATTGCTTGCTAGAGACTTGAATCTGATTGTTAGGACACAGATTGGGCAATAGGTGATTAGGTTCAACCTTTGAGAAATGGGGGTAGGCAACTAGCGACTCGAGTCTAACTATCAAGTGGTCAATCTTGGTTAGGTCGAATTGTTGGCAACTAAAGATTGGCAATTGAGAAGCTGGTTTGATTGGGGATGACCTAGGTCAAATCACCAGAAACTCATTAATCCATTCCCTTAAGTACTTGTAATTCATCACTGAATGGATAATGACGTAGTTTTAAAGATTGAATTGTCATATTTGCAAAGATGCTGCTCTAACCTCTGAGCTAAGTGGGCTAAAAAATAGTAGAAATTGTTCATGTGCATGCACAAGAACTTAGTAAACTGTTGGGATCTTTTACATTGATATGAACTATTCATTGTTAACTATTTGTAATGAATATGGATTCATATAATTTGAATATTGAATATAAAAAAAATAGAATTTCCAATAAATATTGGATATTATAGAAGATATGTAAACATAGTGATGTAGAGGTTTGGTCTATTTCTCAATTATATGTTTATCGCTACTTAACATCTTCAAAATAATTGGATATTTTAATGTTGATTAGATAAATAAGAAACAATGTTCGTTTTTTCATTTTTGAATTAATCAAATGACTATTTTTCTTTTACTAATTGAATCTATACTTTTTATATTATCCCAACTGTATTTTAACATAATTCAGCCTCAACTCTTAACATAAAGCCCTATTAATAGCAACATTTGAGGGGCTAGAGCCGAAGACTTTAGCAATAATCTTGGATCCCAAATCTCGACCCCATGAGAAGGAAGTCG
The DNA here is from genome assembly GCA_016097605.1 of Eucalyptus guilfoylei. NCBI lineage: Eukaryota > Viridiplantae > Streptophyta > Magnoliopsida > Myrtales > Myrtaceae > Eucalyptus > Eucalyptus guilfoylei. Next base: position 25,957,349 of record CM027864.1, on the reverse strand, counting down.
AAGCAATCCCGTTAAGCCGAAAGAAAATGAAGGTAATGGAAGATGATTTCTTTTGTTGGATCGAACGCAAAATAAAAAAAATCACCTATTCTCCTCATTTCTCAATAGTAAAAAATTAGAAATTGCAATCGGGTGAATTTGAGATGGCTAAACTAAACTAGTTTGAAATAAGGACTCCACATATGGTAACATATCTCGACCCCGCTCCAAACCTGAGACTGATCTTGAATAATATCACCCACGTGGAGATCCAAAAACCACCTAAAGTTGACAAAATAAGTTAAACAACATAATGCGTTTGACAGTCAGGATACACACATTTCAGATTTTATATTCCCACTAAATAAATCTCAAACTTGTTCCGACCCTCTAAGAATTAAGATATAGTAAGTAAAACCTAAAATTATCTTGCAACTTGGTTATACCTATAAAGGTTGCATTTAATAGTTAAGATACATTTCAGGATAGGATCCCGGGTTTAATGCTTGCTCAAAAAGGATAAAATTAGATATAAGAAGGATATAAAATAAAATTGTCCCATAAATAATAAGATAGTTATTTTTCTCGAATAACAAATTTCTTAAATCAATAAAATTAAAATTATATTTCAATATAAATAATATTTGAATTCTAATATAAGAAATTCAAATTATCAAAAAATAACAATTTATTTTTTAATTTAATCTTATTTTTATTTTTATAGTTGAATTTAATTCTATCTTATAAAATAAATTCAATATGTAATTATAAATTTATGTTTATTAGATATTAGGTATATTAGTTCAATTTACTACTTAATAATTTTTATTAGAGAATGACGAAGGGGAAAAAGGAAATAAAAAAGAGAGGAAACATTTAAAAATAAATAAATGAATAAAAAATAGGCGAGAGAATTATAAGAGATTTTTACCATTTTTTTTATGAACTTTTACTTTCATTTATACCGATATGCTTTATACCATATAATATATATGATATATTATAAATATATTCGACTTTATTATTGCGATTCACTAAACAAATTAATACATTTCCTATTATATCCAATCCTATTATAATTAGAAATCTGTGTAAATATATCTGACTTTATTATTGTGATCTACTAAATAGTAGATATGATATAACAAAATTTTTAATCTTATTCGATTAGAAATCCAAACGATCAAATATAGTCAAAGGGTGTGGTGGATCAGGATTTCGATTCAACTCGACTTTCTATCGTCTCTCCATGGAAAATGCATTCAATTTTTAAATATCATTGGTAATTTTTTTGTTTTTGTGAACGAGAGATCATAAATGCTTATTAAGTAACTAAACAAGAAAAAGGTGTACATTTTCCGATGTATGAATTTTTTCATCAATATGGTAAAAAGGAGAAGGAAAAGACAAAGGTTATCAAACGTGGTCCCATGGAAATGATTGTTCCTCACGCTTTGCTTGCTTTTGCTGTCCTCCTCCAGGCTAGCAAGGGAAAGACAACATCGGGAGGGGGAAGAGAGAGAGAGAGAGAGAGAATCCTAAGCCCAACGGCTCCTATGAACGTGAGGTGGATCCAGGCATGTGACCGTTGCCTTAGGGTTTCCCCCTTTTCCCTCTTCCCTTATTTTTCACACCATTCTTGCTTAACTCCATATCTCTCTAAGACTATATAACTGCCAATCTCCAGACAGCAAAGCCCAACAACACATACCCAACAGGCAACAGCAGAGAAGAGAGAGAGAGAGAGAGAGAGAGAGAGAGAGAGAGAGAGAGAGGAGACTGTTCTTTCATTTCCTCTCTTTCAATTTGAGCTTCCTTTTGATATTCCAGGTTCAAGAATTATTCATCCACCATGACTGTTGAGCCTGTAGCTACCCAGATGGCCAATGATGTTGCTGCAGCCCCTCCTCAGGAAGAGGCCAAGAAGGTGGCGGAAGAGACCAAGGAGGTGGTGATCGATCAAGGCGGCGAGGGGAAGGCGCCGGACGAGGCGGTCAAGGCCGTCGAGAAGAGCGCTTCGTACAGGGAGGAGAGCAATTTCCTCTCCGATCTCAAGGAGTTCGAGAGGAAGGCCCTGAACGAGCTCCGGTCCAAGCTCGAGGACGCCATCCTCGGGGACGCTCTCTTCGAGAAGCCCGAGGAGAAGAAGAAGGCCAAGAAGGAGGAAGCAGCGCCCTGCGACGAGAGCGCCGCCGAGAAGGAAAAGCCCGAGGAGGCCGAGAAGGCGGAGGAGTGCGGCGGCGACGCCGAGGAGGCGAAGGAGGAGGAGGAGAAGAAGGAGGAGGAGGAGGAGGAAAAATGCGTGGAAGTGGACACGGAGATCGCTCTTTGGGGAGTCCCGCTGCTTCCGAGCAAAGGTGCAGAGGAGACCAATGTGGTCCTGCTGAAGTTCTTGAGGGCCAGAGAGTTCAAGGTGAACGAGGCCTTCGAGATGCTCAAGAAGACCCTCCGGTGGAGGAAGGAGTCCGGCGTGGACTCGGCCCTCGGCGAGGCCCTCGACCCCGAATTGAGCGCGGCCGCGTACTGGGACGGCACCGACCGCGAGGGCCACCCGGTGTGCTACAACGTCTACGGCGTGTTCAGGGACGCGGGGCTGTACCGGAAGGCGCTCGGCACCGAGGAGAACCGCGAACGGTTCCTGAGGTGGAGGGTGCAGCTGATGGAGCAGGGCATCAAGAAGCTCGACCTGAAGCCCGGCGGCGTCTCCTCGCTGCTCCAGATCAACGATCTGAAGAACTCGCCGGGGCCGGCGAAGAAGGAGCTCCGGATCACGACCCAGCGCGCCATCCACCTCTTGCAGGACAATTATCCAGAGCTGGTGGCGAGGAATGTAAGTTTTTCCCCATCCTCACCTGCTCATTAGGCCTTTTTCAATATGGAATTCCTGCTGAGATGTGTAATGTTTCATGTCATGGCAGATTTTCATCAATGCTCCTTTCTGGTACTATGCACTCAATGCCCTCATCTCCCCTTTCCTAACCCAAAGAACCAAGAGCAAATTCCTCGTCGCTCGCCCCGGCAAGGTCACCCAAACCTTGCTCAAGTAAGTATTTTCTGTCCACCCTTACCAATTTGAATGACACTTCGTTAGAGGATTAGTTTACCTAAGCGCGGGCCTCAGATGTTTTCTGAATTGTTTCGAAAGAAGCTACAAGATCCTGATCCTAAACCTCGAAATCGCATACAAGACTTCTAACCTCAGCTCTGTCTCCAGGTACATCCCGGCCGAGGAGATACCGGTTCAGTACGGCGGGTTCAAGAGGGAGAAGGATTTCGAGTTCTCGAGTGAGGATGGTTCTGTGTCTGAGCTCACCGTTAAGGCCGGATCGACCGAAACCATCGAGCTACCGATCGAAGGGGTAATCTTTTTGCTTTCTGTTCGAATGATTTTACATGGCAAATCAAATCCACCAAAAACAACTTCTCATTTTATCAGAGTGGCCTGCTTATTGATGTGTTTGATTGATATGCTGCAACAGACCGGAAACACATTGCTGTGGGACATCACGGTGCTGGGCTGGGAGGTGAACTACAAGGAAGAGTTCGTGCCGATTGACGAGGGGTCTTACACGATCATTGTCCAGAAGGGAAAGAAGATGGCGCCGAGCGAGGAGCCGATCCGCAACACCTTCCAGAACAACGAGCTCGGGAAGATTGTCCTCACGATCGAGAACGTCTCCGCCAAGCAGAAGCGGGTCCTGTACCGGTACAAGACCAAGAAGTGCTCCAGCTTTTGAGGATGGAAAGACTATAGGTGGAGATTGTCACATGTTTTGGCTTCAGTGAGAATTTGTTATGTACTTAATTTTTTTGGGTCTGGAATTTGAGGGGAGTGATTCTTACAGTGAGATTAGAGAGCAAAAAGGGTGGTCTTTTAAAGCTTTTTTGATTTTCTTTGTTCTTTTAGAGTTGCCAGATTCGAGTTTGCAAAATTATTGGCGGGTGTGTATAGTTGCTATTGAAGTTTCCATTCTTTTCTGCTAGACTGAATAACTGTGATTTGCATTTTCTTGAAGATGAAGATTACTTATTTGGATAAACTTTTTCCTGCTTGTAATCCTATAAACTCCTAATTCTTTTTCTTCGTCCTCGGTGAGAGAGAGAGAGAGAGATGGCTTGACAATCCATGCCGCGAGCTCTGGCGAGGCCAGCCGCCATGGCTGGGGGGTGGCATAACTGCCTTGATCTAGCCCTCGCCTAGAACAATGGTGACCGGAGCATCTCGTTACCAACTTTGCAATTGCCATCGTCTGTGTTTTGTGTCTCCATAGCCGAAACAAATGAACTACGATCGACTATGGCGATCATGCTGGTCATCTTGATCGCGGCGACAACGCGCCACCTCTGGTTTTCTGTCGAGGAGGTCGTTTTCACTGAAGCAAGCTTGTGCTCTGTTTCGTCAAGAGCTGAATGTCATTTTTGACCATGCACATATTTTTGGGTGAGGAGACGATCTTTAAGGACAACCAGATATGGCGGTGACTTAGCGGCATAGCTTTAAATGGACATTTAACATTTGCTGATGTTGCGGTGTCAAAAGAATCTCTTTGTTCAAAATATGACCAGAGCGGACCTAAAAGGCTCACGGAGGTTCATTTAAGCTCAGTTAGGGAGGATTAAAGTAATTTGAACCGTATGATTGTATTTGTTGGAAAAATATTAGAAAATATGAAAAATAACTATAATTGTCGGAAATCTATAGAAAAAGATGTACAAATAAGAAAAATTGGCTGAAGCGTGCGAGCACTATCTTTAAAGATAATTCTGCTTCTAAGAGTAAAGTTTTAGGGGTTATCCACCCAAGATATAACAAATGTTCTTTTATACTCCGCACTAAATATTAAAAGAAACATGAACCACAATATATATATATATATATATATATATATTACAAACCTAGCAAAATGAAAAGGAAAGATATGAGAATTCAATGTTTCTTTAAAGATTGTGGTTTAAAGTTTAATTTATATTCAAACAAGAGAAAGAGCCGTTAAGAAACCGTTATAAATACGTTATAAATTAATGGAGGTTTTATGAAGAAATAAATCAAATGTTACATAGCCCTTATAAGTCATGACATTACCGTTTTATAGTAAGGACAGACAAAAACCCTTCTAAATTGATGATGATTAAAACCGTTACAAAATTAATAACTTTTAAAATTTTAAAACTATTGAAATATCCAACAATAATTACACGGTTTAGATCACTCATTCGATGATAGACCAAGTTGATGATAGACTAAGTTGCAGCTCCACTGATGGTGTATAGGAACAAAGAAGAAGAATCAGCTCAGGAAGCGAAGAAGGTTGACTTTTTCAGCATTTTATAGGATTATTCTGTCAAAGAAACTATGCTACCGGCTTGAATCGAGAGAACTTACTTTGCAAGAATGAAATTACGTTTAGCGAGAGTGCTATGGAAAACTTTTAACGTAAATGATAAAGTCCGACAAAAATCTCTGTGAATAGTTGATCATATTTAAGAGGATGCGAAGATTATTCGCGCTAATATCCATTTGATTCAGTTGGGGAATCGATTGAACCGGTTCCTCGGTGAACCGGGTTATTTTCCGGGTACAACCAATTTTGAATCATTCCCATGTCTTATTTTTAAAAAATAGAAGTTACTAAAGATGCTAAGGGGAGCCCAACCTAGGTATCCAACCTGGCTTGTTAGGCTGCGCATGACAACGCTTTCGTTCTAAGGGAAGAGTTTTTTTTCGAAATAGTTAACTTTTTTCATTTACGTTCTAACAATTTCGAGTAAAAGAACCCGTTTGATAACTACACAAAATTTCTACTCTTGGAATAGAAAAATAATAGAAATGTGTTTGGTAACGCAACAATTTCTTTTTTGTATTTATTCATTTTTTATTCTTGGTCACGGATCGCCGACCGTCGGCCGTCGCCGCGCCGCCCGCCGATAGCTCGTTACCCACCGGCCGCCGATAATAACGTTACTGCCGGCCAGCCGGCCGCCGCCGCTTGGCTACATCACCACCGCCGCCGCTACCGCTTATCCCATCACGGCCGCCGCCACTAGTCGCCACCACCGCCACTACCCATCCCATCGCTGGCCGCCGCCACCACCACCACTGCCGCCGTCGCCGCCACTACCCCGCCCGCCACGATCGCGCTGGGCTCGGCCGTCACTAGCGGGGTGGCGGCGGCGACGGGCGGGCGGCGGCGATCGGCGGCGGCGGCGGTTGGCGGCGGAGGCGGCGGATGGCGGCGGTCGACGGCGCGTGGGTGGCGGCGGCGGCAGGCGCGGCGGCGGGCGGCGGGGGGCGGCGGTCCGCGGTGGCTCCGGGCGATTGGAGGTGGCCGCGCAAGAGAGAGAAACAAAAGAAAAAAGAAAATTGGCTTATTTCTAAAAATTGTTCCCGCGAACAAGAAGCAACTCGTTTTGCTTCTCAAAACTGCTCCTAACAAAAAATTTGAGAAATTGTTCTAACAAATATTTTACCAAACAAGGGTTTACTTTTTTTTTGTTCGGGAACAAAAGAACATAAATTGAGAGAAACAGGAGCGTTACCATGCGCTGCCTTAATGACCAAACCACTCCACCTCCTGATCTTGATAGGTGATGTGGCCCCAAAAAAAAATATCATTAGACACAATAAGATACAACACAGCAAAACCCTAAAAATCTATTCATTCATTTCATCATACACTCTCTCCTCTCTCATTTCACGCTAGGTGAATTACATTATGTCCTTCGGATTTCGGTATGTCTCTAAACTACGCCTTGACTTTTCAATTTTAGCAATGTTACCCATAAAGTCTTGAAATCGGTTGCAATGCCTATAACCATTTTTTCTGCTGGTGCTCCTTGCATGTGCTTATCAGGTGACTGATTTGCTCTGTTATGGAGGACACATCTGTCCAACAAAAAGTGGTGAATTACAATTTACTCCCCAAATTTTGGCACTTGTGCAAGTGGCTCCCTAATTTTTCAATGTTCCGCTTGGAATATTTAAATAAGTTTCAAAGCCACCTTTATGTTAATATTGACCAATTTTTACAAAATATTTATCATATCGTTGAAATTTTTTTGGGAAAAGTATTAAAAAAAGTTTCAAATTTATTGTATTTGTACCAATTAAGTTTTAAATCTTCCAATTATACTAGTTTTGTGGTTTATCCAGCCAATTGAGGTTGGGAACTATTGTGGATGCCAAACACCTTACAAGTCACTACTGATGCCAATATGGATTTTTTTAAATTTAATTATATAAATTTTTTATGTTTTGATTTTAATTTTAATTTTATTTTTGTTTTCTCCTTTTTTTTTTTTTTTTGCTAGTGGTCAGTTGTTGGCCATTGGCTACAAGCCATGGCTGGTTGGTGAGGGTTGGTCTCACCTGGGCAATGGTGAGCGTGTTAAATTTGATGAGGAGGGCCCTTACCTTTGCTGGTCATGGCCAGTGGTCGGTGATCGATGATTGGCCACTAGCAAAAAGAAAAGGGAAAAAGAGAAATAAAAAAAAGGACAAAAATTAAAAAAGCGGACTATGCAATATAGGATAATGGCATCCATGTCAGTAATTTTCAGCCTAAATTAAGTTGGATGGATTCAATTAAAAAAATGCGAACATATTTAGGACTAAAATTAACACGATTGAAAGATTAAGAACCGAATTGACAATGCAATAGGTTTATGACTTTTTTTTTTTTTTTTGTACTTTTCCTAAAATTTTTCTTTGGTCGATTGGGTCTATGAACTCCTAATTTTTTCTTGGTCCTTTTAACCTTAATAGAGATACCGACTCCAATATAGATTATACCCACCCTAGTGCTAACTGGACAATTGGCTAGCGAAGCATAAAAATATCAGAACATTAGAGAGAGAGAGATAGAGAGAGGGAGGGTTGGGCCAATGCCGGTTGCACCAAATCAGACGACGGTTTGATGACCCATGTCTGGTAGCACTGAAAAATTCTTTGGGCAAAATACAAATATGTTTTGCTAGTGTTTTGGGGAGCCCATTTGAAAAATGCTAGTTTTTATAAGGATCTTTAGCTCAAGGCATCCTTGGATCAACTTTGGCATTCTGGCTTTATAATCTCCGATTAGACATGGCGATCGCACGAGTCATCTTGAGAGGGACGACAAATGCCACCTCCTGCTTGCTGTCTAGATGCCATTTTCTAAGCAAGGTTGTCCACTTACAATGAATGCTCTCACTCTCTCTCTCTAGGTAAAAGATAGGATCAACTGAGTATAAGAAAGAGTGAAGAGTTATAGAGATGGGTTAGACCTAGTAAATAATGAATCTATTTAGTACCTATATTATTTTAAACTTTACTATTCTAAACTCATTTATGATCCATTTATTGAATAAAACCAACAAGTTAGCCCACCAAAAATAGGTTAAGATATGAGTTTATAACTCATTTTAATAGGTCTACTTTATACTTCTAGTACAATATTAACCAATTAGCCAATCACCAATGGCGAGCAGATTCATAGTTAGCTATTACAATAACTTATTAGAATGAAACAATAGACAAACAAAAATGTTAGGAGGATAAAAAAGTTGAGAAGACTTTGATCGAACATTTTCGCTTTTATGAAAACAAGAACCAAACATACTTTATTTTCGAATAAGGAAATAATCTCTCAATACAATGAGGAAAATTTGTTCAAAAAGTTTTAAACTTATTGTATTTTTACTATTATTCTCTTGAAATCTTGGAAATAGTTGCAATGTTACGCTGGCATTGAGTACAATCAATTTACAATTTTCGAGCTCCGAACATGTGCTTTTCACATGACTATTTTGCTCTCATATGGAGGGCTAATCCGCCCATCAGTAAATGGCAAATTAAAATTTTTCCCCAAGTTTTGGCGAGTAAACCCCTAATTTTTCAATGGTTTTCCACTTTCTCCATAGAATATTTTAATGAGTTTCAGAACCACATTGACGCTAATATCGACCAATTTTTTTGATCTAATCTCTCCGACATCGACTTAGGCTACAAAAGCGAGTTGTCCTGTGTGTGGTCTTCGTGTAGTCTCTACCAGCGGTGGGGCCACCACATGCTGGCCCGCTCCTCTCGTCTCTCTCTCTCTCATGCGTGTTTTTTTTTTTTTTTTTTACTTATTTAAATATTTTTTTCTAGTTGTTTTTAGTAAAAAAATTTTAAGATCAAGTCTACTGATTTAAAAATAATTTGCTTACACAAGAATTCTTAGAAGTTACGTAATTAGAATGATTTGGTCACACTGCATCAGCATTTGATACTTAAATTAAATTTCTTATAAAGTGATGTTAGTATCAAAGCACCATATTTTTTTTAACTAGTGAAACTCGTGGAGAAAACACGTTGATTTGTTGCTAATAGATAGTGTATATAGTTTTTATCTTGTAATATTAAGATTTTTCTCAGCATTTCTTCATTTGCTTTACGTCTTACCCTATATTGCAAGCCGTAAGTGGTCATTTCTTGAAGATGATATACAATTTTTGGTTGATTACATGATTACTTTTCAAGTCCAGAGAAGTTTGAGGGCCAGAATTGAAACGAAATATAAAATTTGGTTATTTGACTGATATTTTTATATTACAGGCTAGATTAGAGAATTATTAAAATTGAAGACCTTTAATGAAAATTGGCCAGAGTTAACACTAAGGGGATATTGCAATTGGTTTCAAGACTATAGTGGGGAATTGCAAATATTAAAAGGTGAGAGGGCAACTTACGACAAGGGCCAAAACGTGAGGGACAAATTGCAATTCAATTTAATTATTGGACAATTGCAATAGATTTCAAAACTCCAATCATTTTACTTAAGGATGGCTGCATTATCTTGGTGAGCAATCTGGAGACTGGATAGGCCTTATCCTCTTTGCTTGTCGAGGAAATTTAATCAAATGCAGGTGAAGAGCGACCTGGGGAGCCATAGTACTTTATTATTTAGCCTATTTGAAGGTGAATAAAGGACGTTGCTAGTATAATTGTACGGTTATTTAATCTGGTACTGGTGCAAGGGCAGCCACACATTTCTCTTTAGATGGAAAGGGCAACCGGCATTTTACTGAAAACGGAAACTAATTATGCTTCATAGCAGATTGTGGACTTTCACTTCTTTTTTTAAGTGTATGTACACATCAACAAAGGTTGTTTTACTTACACATTAAATTCAAATTAATCTTTCTTTATGAAAGATAGTACCAATCTTTGTTAATTTTCTTGAACAAAAATAAGAGGTATTTTACGTAGAATTTCAATGGTAACCTGTCAATATATTTATTTCATCTTGAAATAAAGATGATTAAACCAATCATTTCTAACATGATTCGAATGAAGGAATTCGCCTGACAATAGTTCAATCATAACAGCTGTGTTTGCTCAAATGTAGAGATAAGTTATTCAATCATAAATAGTAGTAATCGATGAAAATGATTGTGATATTAGGACATATCAAATGTGTGTCCACTTTACATGTGTTATAGAGTCCATTAACTTATATAATGAGATTAAAAAAATATCAAAGTAATTTCTAAAATGGTATGAGAATTTTGAACTTAGAAAGAAAAATAACTAAGAAATTTGTTGAATAGTTCTTTTTTGTGGTCAACAAGTATAAAATCACAATAAATCAGTTTTATACACACCAAAAAATCAAATATAGCTTTCAATCATGTTTATTTTACAATTTCTCATAATGTTGATTTAAATTTAATTGGAAGATTGATAGTAAAACAAAGTAATTGAGTTAATTTATGACACTGAATTAGAATAAATAAATCATCTCGTATTTCTAAATATCTAAATTGTGATTGTTATTCTTCCGTTTCTTTTTCCTTATTGTCATTGTGGCCAACCTTTTCTAAATAAAAAGTTTAAGACATAGAGCTCAACGGGAATTGCCAACAAGAATATCGCATCACGTGAGATTCTAAATTTCGTAAAGAAACCTAGTAAACTGAGCAATCATGTAACTTTTAAGCATCGAGATTTCAAGCCTAGCACTAAGGCCGTCGGCCGAGCTTCGCCTAATTAGGGTGAGGGTGTTGTGAACCTCGCTGGCCATGGGCAAGAATTTAAGCCTGACACTAAGGTCCAAAGTTCCGAAATCTAGAGGTGTCGATGAAGGTTGAAGACACAGGAAAATTTAAATTTTCTCTCTTAAAACAATTTCTTTAAAATAATACTTTCTAGCAATGTCCAATATTTGATGAAACAAAGCGACTCAAAGTGAGAAAATAAGATTTGTAGAATGCCTTATTAAGCTGGGTGATATACTGATATGTGTCCCTTCTTTTCCTGTCTTCTGCCCTGACGCTTGGGAACCAATTAAACTCGTTAGCCAGTTGGCTCAAGGTAAATTGGTGGTGCGGAAGGCACCGTCATTCTTTAAAAAGTAAATGCCTTTCTTCTTGGACAACTAAAGCAAGATTCTCCTCCCCAAAGGAACTCTGTTCAGTTGCTTAAGATTCTGTAAACTAGTACAGACCTCTGTACAGACATGCTGAACGTGGAGGCAATTCGATTCATTTGATTTTTCAAGATCTCGACAGCGACATTTCCCTCCATTCGAGAAGCCCGGATGAGGATGTCGTCTCGCCAGCGCCACCGTGGATCGATCGAAGGACAGGAGCGTCGGTGACGCCACCGACACCTTCCATGCCACGACCGACAACTGACACTGTGTATCGCCGAGCGGGACTCAACCCAGCACACCAGCAGCAGCAGCTAGCCATGATGACGCCACCGTCGCCGTCGACCCCTGTCTCTCCCCTGCTTCTCCTCCTCCTGTTCGTCCTCGTCTCGTCCTCACACTCCTCCTCTGCTTCGCTCTACGACACCTTCCTCCAATGCCTCCTCAACCACACGCAGGTGCTCCAGCAGCAGCAGCAGCAGCAAGAACCGTCCCAGATCCTCCACGCACCGACCAACTCGTCGTTCCCGACCCTCCTCGGGTCCCTCATCCGCAACCGCCGCTTCGGCACCTCCTCGACCCCGAAGCCCCTGCTCATCCTCACTCCCTCCCAGCCATCCCACGTCCAGTCCGCCGTCCTCTGCGCCAGGAGGACCGGCACGGAGCTCCGTATCCGGAGCGGCGGGCACGACTTCGAAGGTACCTCCTACGTCTCCCGGGCCCCTTTCTTGATTCTCGACATGTTTAATTTTCGGTCCGTCGATGTGGATGTCGAACAAGAGACTGCTTGGGTCGGAAGCGGAGCGACTGTTGGGGAATTGTACTATAGGATCTGGGAAAAGAGTGGGCTTTATGGGTTTAATGCTGGGGTTTGCCCGACTGTCGGCGTCGGTGGGCATTTGAGCGGCGGTGGATACGGGAACATGTTGCGGAAATATGGGTTGGCGAGCGATAATGTGGTCGACGCGCAGATTGTGGATGTCGAGGGTAGAGTTCTTGATAGGAGCTCGATGGGCGAGGATTTGTTTTGGGCTATTAGAGGAGGAGGTGGGGCGAGTTTCGGAGTGATATTGGGTTATAGAGTGAAGCTTGTCCCTGTTCCGAACGTGGTTACTGTTTTTAGAGTGGCGAAGACGATTGAGGAAAACGCGACTGAGCTCGTCTATCAGTGGCAGAACGCTGCGCCAAGGACTGATAATGATTTGTTCATGAGGCTTTTGCTTCAGCCTGCTAGTTCCAAGATACAAAAAGGAGCTAAAACAGTTAATGCCTCTGTTTTGGCTCTGTTTCTTGGAAATGCGGATAGGCTGGTTTCACTGGTTAATGAGGACTTTCCGGAGTTGGGTTTGAAGAAAGAGGATTGTGCAGAGATGAGCTGGATTGAGTCGGCTCTCTGGTGGGGGGACTTCGATAGTGGTGTGGCCGTGGAAGCTCTGCTCAACAGAATGCCTAAGTCGGTGAATTTCTTGAAGAGGAAATCAGATTATGTGCAGCAACTGATGTCGAGGGAGGAATTGGAGTTGCTTTGGGAAAAGATGATTGAATTGGGAAAGGTCGGATTTGTGTTCAATCCATATGGAGGAAAAATGGGCGAAATCCCTATGTCAGACGCTCCATTTCCTCATCGAGCTGGGAATCTGTTTAAAATACAGTACTCGATCAGTTGGATTGAAGATGGAATCGAAGCAGAGCAAAGTAATCTGGCTAAAATAAGAGAGCTTTATAATTTTATGACTCCGTATGTGTCGAAAAAGCCACGAAGGGCTTTTTTGAACTATAGGGACCTTGATATCGGGATAACTGATAATGGTGAAAATAGCTACAAGGAAGGCACTGTGTACGGGGTGAAGTACTTTGCTGAAAACTTCAAGAGATTGGTGAAAGTTAAGACAGCAGTTGATCCACAGAACTTCTTCAGGAATGAGCAAAGTATTCCTGTTCTTCCAAGTAAGGTCCCGAACATGAGTTTACAGTCAAACTAATGAGTTTGTTTGGTTAGTGGTACTTTTGAAATTGCTTGCCCTTAAGAGGTACATTGATTACAATTATCTTGTGATTTATTCCTGTTCTTCCAAGTAAAAGATTTAATTTGGAACTTAAACTAATAAGTTTGGTTGGATTACTGGCGCCAGTTTAGTGGTAATTGCTTGTCCTCTAGAGGTACATTACATGCATTTATTTTCTACTACGTGGAGTTAATTTTTATCGTATGATGGGAAGTTTGCTGTGAGTAGACAGGCTTGTCCATGATTCATTGCCAATGGCTAATTCTAAAGTTCTTTGCCTTGCTTGCCCACAAATAAATGATCCAAGTGAAACAACAGCTAATTTTCAGAACTTTTTTAAAATTCTAACTCGTCTGTTTGAGCATTCTCACTTTTGCTTTAACCAGAATTATGCTGAACGTGCATAATATTTGAAATTTTTGTCTTTTGCCATCAATTGTTTTTGGTTCTTGACTACATTATTTCAATAGTTGCTATACCGTTCTGCTTTAATCATGAACAAACATACCAATGTGAAGATTTTTCAGTGATTCACTCATTCAATTTTCCTGCAGGATCCTCCTCGGCCATGACTCAGTATTCACGGTCAACAGAGACAACTGGAAAAATGACTGTCTTGGTTATCTTCTTCCTCTTTCTGAAGGATCTCATGACCATCTTTTCCTAGAAACGAGGGCCAACATCTTCTTGAGGGAAGTTAGACTTGCTCAGCTTCCTCTTTGAAAGGAAGGAGAAAAACGATAATGCTCCATCTCGTGCTGTCAGTTGGAATTGATTAGTTGGCTACTGACACTTGCAAAGAAGAGGTAATCATGTCTTCTTTCATGTAATGTCAAACTTATTGCTACTGGATGACACACGTAATTTGCCAAAACACAGGTAATTTTGCAAATGTCTGCGAAATCAAAAAAGTAGCATACTACTTTCTGTCCCCTGCCAAATAAGAAAGTCGTGTATTGCAATTTTGCCAAATAAGAAAGTCGTGTATTGCAATTTTAGGTACTGTATATTGAAAATGACTTGATTGTACCTTTTGAAAAAGATCTTTGGGACTTAATTAAACCAATTAAAAAGTTTAAGACTTGATTGCATTCTGCATAAAAGTAAACCAATCGAAAAGTTTAAGACTTGATTGCATTCTGCACAAAAGGTTTAGGACTTCTGGTTCGCTTTTACCATAAATTCTTAAGTGACTGATTGTGTTGGATGTAAGATACATCTGCTGCTCAACTTAGCTGCTATCATTGATTGCTTTTGGTGGGGTAACTCCAGTAGATTGGTTTCCTGGGAGGACCAGGAGGAATTGAAGTCTCTGGAAGAATGTTACTTAATGGCACTTGTTGATTGCTGCCTGTGGAGAAACTCTGCAATATTGATACGCCAGGAGGACAAGGGAGGGTTTGAGGTTTGTGGCCAAATATTGCTCAGTATGGTTTTCGGTATAGAAAAGAGGGAGAAAGGATTCTGTTATCCATCATTATCAATCGATTGTTGTGAGTTTACCTAGAGAAGATACTAAGAAATAAAAGGAAAGAGAGATTATGCATCTAATTTGGTTAAAGATACAGAATAAACCAATAATATTTTTCAAAACTGGGATTGTAAGGTCAGTTGGGGGCAACCAATAATAAACAAGACACAATTATGAATTGATTTAAGGATATATATGTGGACAAACTCATGTGATGTTCAAAGTCCAAGCTGTTACAGCCAATAACACAAAGCGTTATTCAGATATTCAACCTATGTCTCTGAGTTCAATGAGCATCCTCTCATCCCATTTAGACATTGTCATATCATGGAGTGAAGTGCATCCAGTTGACCTTTTACAGCAGACATCTCTCCATATCATGCTTCGCTTGTAGAGAGGATAATGCTGCTTGATGAATTCTCTTGTTCTCCTCCACCTTTCTTTCATTGTCTTCTAACTTCTCTAGGGTATGGCACACTTCATCATTGTTTCTAGATTGCCTGTACCTTTGTGACATTGAGAGTCATACTGAAACAACACCAAGTCCATACCGATGTCCTTCGATCTAGTCCCTGTAGAAACTATTTTGGATGGAAGAAGAACCCAAGGAGGGCAGATTGAATTCATTCTTGTATAAAGCAGTTGCTTTATTGATTAAATATTATAAGCCCTGATAGAATTTGAAAGCTAGAAAGATGCTGAAGATACATATATCAAAGAGAACAAACAGAAAAGTTACTTTTTATCTAGAATATGGACTGGTCTGCAGTGGATTAATCATGGAGATCAGTCCACAAAACTGGATCGATCTACAGACCAGTCCTGTTTTTGACTGGTTTGAACTGATTTGTAAGGTCAGTGCAGTTTATGGCAATGCCAACCAGTCCATGTGTGTGGATAAAATAATTGCTTGTCTGGTGTTCTCTTTGATGTCTGTAACTTTGACATTTGTCTAGCCTTCGGATCTCATATTTTCACAATGGCTTACAATATGTTTAGAATAAAGCAGCTTTTTTAGTATACGAACGACTTCAATCGAGGGACTCTTTGGATTTAATCTTCTGTCAATTAGTGTCGTCTGCAAATTGTTGATGGAAGAGGATTAGTATGGAAGAGTGGCAGATTATGGGCTTGGTGTCACTTATACATGACTCTCAACATCACAAATGTACAGATGATCTAGAAATGATGATGAAGAGCGCCACATCCGAGAGAAGTCAGAGGAGAACGAGAGAGAGTTGGAGAAGAATGAGAGAAACCATCAAGTGACGTTATTAGCTCTGCTGTGAAAGGTCAATTGAATGCACGTCATTCTGTAACACAACACCTGAATGGGATGCGAGGATGGTCATTGGACTTATAGGTATAGGTTAAATTTCTAAGTAAAGTTACATATTTCCTGTAATTGATACATAATTGTCTTCTTGGTAATTATCTGTCGCCCCCATTCACGTTAAACTATTGTCTCTGGTTTATACGGTTTGATTCGGCTAGTTAAACTCCTAACGACACCGTTTAACTATTTGGAAGAAAAAGTCTGCGGTGAATCAGAAGATAGTGCAGTCTTGGTGCTTTGTGTGTGTCTGATGTGCCATTTCAGTTCTATTAACGCTATTGCTTACACTAGATTTCCTTTGGTTGATGTCATTATGTAGTCAAATGTTAATGCTGTGGACCAAATGTTATATTTGATGACTTTAAAATCTAACTGTTGGTTATATTTACATTTGAATACATTCAGGATCTTTCTTCGCTCTATCATACCGTCAGTTTTTATTCATTCGCATCGTTGGGACTATAATTATTTTCTTTTATGGATTGGTGTTGGAATATATCTCAGTTTCACTGTGACCTTGGGAGTGGTAGAGAAATGTCTCTAGTGGAGATGTGAAAACGTCCCGTTAGATATCCCTATCGGGGATGTTTATGGAAGTCTCGTGAAGGCATGTCGATGATGAAATTCCAAGAGCGGTGATCTAATTTCTTGATTTGAAAATAGAATCACGAAAGTACCCTTTTTTCTTCGAGAGCATATCAGGTTCTTGTAGGCTTTCCTCCATATGCCCAGGACCACTAAAACCCAAAAGAATCCTGGAACAACTTCTTTGTCAGCGGTAAAGTCCTTGACGAAAGAAGTAAGGCAACCTACCCTCACAAGGTACTTTTCTGATTAAAAGCTTCATTCAAATGAGAGATGTAGTTTGCGCCGGTGCCGGTTCTCCTCACGATCATTAAAACAAAAAAAGAAGAAAAATTACAATGGTGCATCAAACAATTTCCGAGGAGTTTCATCAACTTTACTGTGATATATAACAACGTTTGCTTAGTTTATCCGCGCATTGGCTAAGTTAACTTTGCCTTATATCATCCTTGGTGCATACGGTTCCAAGTAGAAAAAAGAAAAAGCTTATCAACAGCAAAATTTTGGAAACTATTTATTGAAGTATTGTTGTACATCACTTAACAGTATGTCCTGAATACTCTTTATATTCATGTGGTATTTATTTACTTACCACGGATTCTATCAATTCCCTTCAGAATTTGGTAATTTTGCCTAGTAATAAGCATTTGACATCTAAAAGCTTAAGTTATAGGTGGAGGGATACCACATGATTATAGATTGTATTTGGGACACATCGTTAAGTGATGTAGGACATTATTTCAATAAAATGAACCCTGATCATCAAAAAGAGTTGTTGGTGCTTGTAAGCGAGACTTTGGTTGCTCGTGGTCGTGTCCTGAGGACAGGATCAGGCCGTGCGATATGAAGTCCGGGATAATTTGGAGGGCAAGATCTATGCCGGAGTGCGGTATTACAGTCGATTGTAAATTAGCTTCAAATGGTCTGGGTATGAACTGTTTACAAAGCTGACGTCCGAAATGACGTGCACGATATGTACTTGAGGATTTTTCGCAAGTTCATCCTCTTATATTTTCGACCCATTTTCTTCTTCGATATCCATTGAAGATACGATCCGTAAGTCAAACGTCCTTGTCTTCCGGAACAAGCGAAGAGAGCCAGGAAACGAGGCTGCTAAGTTGGACTTTCAACGGGCGTTTGACTTCGGAAAAAAAAGGGCGTTTGACCAAAACATGCAGACAAGTCTCGCCACGACTTTCAAGCGACGTAAATCAAAACTTAACGTGAATAATTTGAACAAAATGTGCTAACTTAGACTTTATGTGCACGTGGATGATCTTATCATCACTAGAGATGACCAATAGAAAATTCGACGGACAAAGGAAATTCTATCAGTATCCTTCGAATAAAGGAACTTGGGGAGCTCAAGTATTTTATTGGAGGAGAGGTTTGAAGACTGAAAGGTAAGTAACTCGACTGGTTGGAGAGGGGAGTGGTGAAAGAAAAGGATTTTGAAAAGTGGATTATCTTTATGAAATCGAATATTTGCTTGAAGAACAAAAGGTCCTAGTTACTAGTAGAACTTGGAGGCTTGAACGGACTTCTTAATGTTCGGAGATCTATGGGGACTAACCAATTGCTTTACTTTTCTAGAGAAGGAATAAGAGGTTATAGATATAACGTGAAGAATTTGAACAAAAATGTGCTAAGTTAGACTATTAATGTCCGTTCGACTTCGACAAAAAAAAAAGAAGAAGAAAAAAATGGGCGTTTGACAAAAAAATGCAGACAAGTCTCACCACGACTTTTGAGTGACGTAAATCAAAAGTTAACATGAAGAATTTGAACAAAAATATGTGAAGACCAATGGTTTCGTTTTTTTTTTGGTAAGAGGTAAGAATATATTGAGCTATGGACATATATACAAAACCGGTGCCAAAACTTGCACTCTAGCTACAACAACAGGAAGAGTGTAAGGGAGTCGAAGAAAACCAAAGGAAACAACAAATACAGCAGCACAGCCCAAGGCCGGCAAACAAGCAACACTACGAACAACTCAACAAATCTCGACTAGCAATAAGAAAGACAAAGAACGGAGAGAGTAAATAGTGACAGGCAAAAGCAGGACGATACAAAAAAACACACACCGCCTAAGGAGGAGAGGACGGCTGCTAAAAGACCAAAGGGCCAAAACCCCAGTTCCTCTGAAGTCTCTTGTTTCTAGGATTACTCGGGACATTTTTGAAAGTGATAGCTTTGTTTTTGACAACCTTGATGATGTGGTTTTTCAGGGCCAAGACCACCAAGGTTTCACCACGAAATATGATGCTATTCCTCTTCTTCCAAATGAGGTGGCACATGGCGCCAAATGAGAACCGCGCAATACTATGGAAGAAATCCTTATCGATTAAGAACTTCAACGCCCATGAGAGATTGTCCTTCCAAGATCTATTCCTCCAAGGAAGGTTGCACTTGGACGCCCAGAAGAAGGCAAGCGTCGCCGAGGTTTCACAATCAAAAAATAAATGGTCAATAGAATCCGGGACGGTATTGTAGAAAGCACAAACTGAGTAGTCGATCCTTCCATGAGAGAGCAGGAGCGTCTGAGTAGCAAGCCGATTTTTGGTGATCAACCACAAATTAAATTGAAACCGAGGGGCAATTGCATTATTCCAAACAAAAGAAGCCCAAGGCACACAGTCCTTTTTAGTTCTAAAGGTATTCCAAGCAGAAGCAACACAAAAAGAACCAGAAGGATCATACCGCCAGGAGAAGCGATCCCGAGTTAAGGAAGAAACCGGGATAGAAATACTCAAACTGTCAAGAAACAATTTGAGCGAGCGACCTGCGGGAGAGAAGAGATCAGCCGTTACTGCATAACTCGGAAGGTCGAAACTCCCTAGTAGAGAAGCCAGAATAAAAGAGTCCAGAGGACCACAAGATAGCCAATTGTTATGCCATAAAGATACATCAAAGCCGTTACCAATCTTCCAGAAGAAAGACAATTTGAAGTATTTCCTAAGTTGAAGGATTTTTTTCCATGCCCAGGAGCACACAGTCGGACAGGAGGAGATCCAAATTTTTTTTTCTTTAAGAAATTAGTATGAATCCAACGGCACCATAAGGATTCCTTATCAGTAAAGAGGATCCATATGTATTTGAGCATTGATGCTTTGTTGCAATCCTTCAACTTCCGCATACCCCTAAACCCCCTTCATCTTTCAGGAGACAAACATCATCCCATGAAACTTTAGCCCCCCCCCCCGACCAAGGGTGGTGCCCTTCCATAAGAATTGTCGTATAATTTGTTCGATTTTATCTAAAATCGCACCCGGTAAAGAGAAGACACTGGCCCAAAAAGCTTTAATAGAGTGTAGAATTGACCTTATTAGTTGAGTTCTCCCTGCAAAAGACAAAAACCGCTGAGTCCAGGATTGAACTCTGGCAGTGATTCGATCAATCAAGATGACGGAATCAGCTTTGCCAAGTCTAGAGGTGATTATCGGTACTCCAAGATAACGAACGGGAAGCTTCCCTTCCTGAAACCCAAAAGCGAACCAAATATTATCACGAAGAGACATAGGACCACCCGAGAGGAAAACCTCACTCTTGTCTTTGTTTGGAATCAGTCCACTCTAGGAAGAGAATATATCCAAACTCTTTTTAAGCACCGTCGCAGAAACCCAGTCTGCCTGACAAAAGAGAAACACATCATCGGCAAAAAAGATGTGAGAGAGCTTTACCGATTTACACCTCCAAAAATGTCTGAAATCCTTAACCGAAGTCCGAGCACTTAGGATTCCTGAGAACACCTCCATGATCAGAGTAAACAGATAGGGCGACATGGGATCCCCTTGACGGAGGCCCTGACCAGCAGAGAAGAACCCATGCAATTCACCATTAATAGAGATAGAAAATTTCGGTGTTCGAACACAGACCATTATTAAACGGATGATCCACTCAGGAAATCTGAAGGCCGTAAGAGTGAGCTCCAGAAAATCCCAATCGACGGTATCATATGCCTTTTGAAAATCAACTTTGACAGCACATTTTGGAAAATAAGGTTCCAAATGAAAGCCAGCAAACAACTCTTGAGCAATAAGTATATTATCTCTAATTCTCCTTCCTTTTACAAAGGCATTTTGCGACGGGTTAATCACATCATTAAGGACCACCGCAAGGCGATTAGCAAGGATCTTTGTAATAACCTTATAAATAGTATTACAACACGCAATGGGCCTAAACTCATTGACAGCACAAGCATTCGGCACTTTAGGAACAAGAGCAAGGATAGTATTGTTTACCTCCCTAAGAAGGTAGCCGGAAGAGAAGAAATTTCTCATCGCGTGCAAGACCAAAGGCTTGACAATATCCTAATTAGTCTTATAAAACTCCACTGTGAATCCATTCGGACCCAGGGCTTTGCCTCTTGCAAGAGAAAACAGAGTGTTCTTTATCTCTAGGTCAGTAATTGGGTTGGCGAGAGAGCTGCCTTGAGCGTCTGAGAGAGACCGGCGGACATACAGCTTCACCTCTTGAAGTGAGGGCTTGGAAAGTATCACTTGAGGAGAGAGTAGGTCCGAGAAAAAGGATACAAAAACTTATGGTAACAAACTAGGGTCAGTAATCAAGGAGCCGGAACAATCCTTGACAGAAAGGATCCAGTTATTAAGCTGTCTACTCTTGACGGAATAGTGGAAGAACTTGGTGTTCCTATCCCCTTCCTTAAGCCATCTCACCCTTGACTTTTGTCTAAAGAAAGATTCTTCATGGTTTCGCAAGTCAACAAAGATACGGCGCTGTAATTTTTCAAGCTCAGCAAGAGAAAAGTTATTAGGGTCATCATGGAGACCAACCTGGGTTGCGCGAAGGGCCTCCCTTGCTTCCGCCGTCCGTACCGAAATGTTCGAGTAGGCCTCCTTATTGAGAGTCTTGAGGCGACCCTTCAAAATTTTCAGCTTGGAGACGAGTCTAAACATAGGCACACCCATAACCGGGCTATCCCAAGCCTGTTGGACAATGGAAGAGAAATCCGGGTGATCCGACTAGAAATCAAAATATTTAAAAGGTTTCCTTCTAAAGATGGGGTCCATAACTCTAACAATCATGGGAGAGTGATCCGAAATCCCTGGGTTCAGGAATGAAGCTTCGGAGAATGAAAAATTGAGACTCCATTTAGTGTTAATCAAGACACGGTCAATCTTCCTCATCTTCCTCGCTGGCCTTGCTGAGGTAGACCAAGTGAACCGAAGACCGACATATTTGAGGTCCACAAGCTCAGTCTGAGCTAAGCAAGGCTGAAATCATCAAAACAAGGAATCTAGTCATTTGAGCCTCCCATACGATCTGAGGGGTCTTTTATGGCGTTGAAGTCTCTCGCAACAAGCCAAGCTTGGTCCTGTAAAACTTCATTATAGTGGATGAGGTTATCCCAAAGTGGCCTACGCCGAACAAACGTATGCTCATCATACACCGCCGAAATGCAACAGCTTGTGTTAGAGAGGTTAAGTTTAAGGCAACCATGTACAACTTGGGGATTGGTAGCAAAAGAAACGAAACTAACCACCTTCGGGTCCCATCCGACCCAAACTCTACCACGAGGAGAGAACTCATAATTCGCTATCCACTTCCATCCTTTTAACAAGGTGTAGGAGATGGACTCAAACAAAGGTTCAAGGACTTTTGTCTCAAAGAGGCCAACCAAACAGAGTTTGTTCGAAGAAACAAATCTTCTAATCTCCGCGCGTATGACAGGATTCATCATACCCATGATATTCCAAAAACCTATATACATATTTACTAAAGGAGGGAAGAGGGTTACCTCTTTTTAGAGGGCTTGCGACCACCAGGAATGGTCGCTTTGGGCACATCCAAGGGAGGCGGGTCAGGATGCAGCAACAGTAATTGATCCTGGATACTAACAACTCTAGCGTTTGATTCCAGGGCATGGGGGGAAGAGGAGTTGATTGATAGTAAGTCTTCATTATCCAAAGCAGCTTGAATATTGGAGCTGCAGATCTCATCCGAACACTCAGAAAGTTCCGAAGGGGCCGGCAGATCCGCCTTCTTTGAGCGGGAATCTTGCAACCTCTTTTTCTTGCAACTGGTAGAAGTCACTTTGGTAGCCACCGAAGGAAGCGGGTCTGGATGCAGCAGCAGAAGTTGCTCCTGAATACTTTCGGGCTTAGCCTTCGAGTCTAGAGTAGGAGGGGCATGAGAATCAATAGAGAGCATATCATCATTTACTGGGATAGCGTGGATGCTCGAGCTTCCAATATCATTCGAACAATCAAGGGATGCTGAGGGAGCAGGAGGATCAGCTTTCTTTGCACAACTGTCAGGCACCTTTAAAGAGGGCTTAAGAAGCCCTTTCGAAATTCTAAGAGGTGGAACAGTAGGGGCTTTAGCAGGGAGAGAAGCCTTTAGCTTCAAATGCCCCTCTTTGCTGGGATGAGCAAAGACCGAGTGAAGCAGCCTCCTTTGCATGCTATTTTTTGCTCTTGCTTTTAACCTGTTTCCAGCCCATATCAGTCGAAGGTGGAGGCATATTAAGAGGAGTCGAAGGAGTCGAGGGAACATCACATACGACCTCTTGAACATCCTCAGATCCAGAGCAACTTGTAGCCACCGTAAGTAAAGGCAAGGAAGGTTCAGCTTCAGCATTCGAAGCTGGTAGAAGATTCAGAGCAGAGGATTCCGCTTCAGGCATATGGCTTATAATAGGAGTAGGCCTTATATCTACTGGTTTATGAACAATCGGAGGGGCTCTTGGTTCAGGCACAGTACTTGTATCAGCTGGTGTCTGAGCACACAAAGTAGCTTTTGTCCTTTGAATGTTCTGCTGAATGGAGGAAACAAGAACAGGCACAGGAGCAAAGGGACCAAGTGTCAAGACTGCACCAAAAGAGGAACGAGCACGTTCTGGTGCTCGTGGAGTTGTAACAGCAGCAGCCCCACCAACTGCAGAAACAGGACCATCTGCAGAAACATTCCCAGCAGAATGAGTAGGAGGGCCACACTTATGCCCAAATATGCCGCACCCCGAGCAGGGAACCGGTCGCCATTCGTATTCCATGCTCACTTCACAAGAGATGCCATTATGAATTAACTCAATGGAGCTACACTCGGGCTGCTTTGCTGTGATCTCGACACAGACTCGGGCAAACGTCGTCATATTCATTTCTTCAGTTTGATGGTCTACATATAAAGGCTTTCTCACAACACTTGCCATTTTGCCAATGGCTTGTGCAAACCAGAAGGAGAACGGGAGATTCCACAGTCTCACCCATACTGGAACTGTCAAGTGGGTGTCTTTTGATAGTTCTAACGCCGGTTTCCATTGTTGAAGAACCAATGGAACCTTAGCAACAGTAATAGGGCCCCCTTTCAAGGAGCTGTCTACGGAAATCTCTGTCTGGGATATGAAGTAAGAATAGCCCCCGCCCATTAGACATCACTTCCATAAGCTTCGGATTCCAAGCTTTCTTTAGAGCATCCTCAACGACCTTAAAAGGAAGTCGCCTACCCAGAAAATACCCCACCAGACACTCGAACAGCTTGGGGTCAGCAGCTTGAAGGTCCTGATCAGTCATTTCTATAACTGGTTTACCGTTCACAAAGGTGGGCTGGGTGAATTCAAGGTCATATCCTTTGGTTGCGACTCTGGCAACAGCAGCCTAGGTGCGGCCATTAGGATTTTTCGAGTTACCCCTGTTGGAGAAATCGTCCTTGAAGTATTTTGAAGCTGACAAAACATTTCCATCAGTCTAGTTTGAAGACTTGTAGACTCTTCCATCAAAGTCTGAAGATCTCCGAATCGCCAGACTCAAGAGTCAGAGTCTATCGTCAGACTCAAGACTCAGAGTCTATCGACAGACTCAAGACTCAGAGTCTATCGCCAGACTCAAGACTCAAAGTCTATCTCATTGACAGTCTCTAGACCGTTGATGAAGGCTTATCCAGAACTGGATGTTTCATTAAGGATTTGACCTTATTGACTGGAGAAAATCTCTTGGCTGGATATAGCATGTCGGAATCTTTTATTCAAATCAAGATTGATTCAGGGATGATTGGATCCGATGATTGACGAAGTATACTTGGAAGGTTCTACTTATGGAAACCAAGATCCTGATTGTATGGGTGAGCAAGATTGATGGGCTATCGTCATGTTCCTTAAATAGCTTGAAGATCTTCCTAATTGATTCTGTCCAACGGGTAGATTGGAAGAATTCCTTTGGTAAGTGCCAACGGGTATGATGGCATAAAGGAGTATATAAGGAAGACGTTCTAGTTGTTCGAGAACGATTTAGAGAAGAATTCCAAAGTCCGAAGCTCTCTGTTCTTAGTCAAATAAATTGTTGAGCGATATCTTATACACAAAAGAGAGTCTATATCTTTGAGAGACCTTGAGGAAGTGTAGTAGAGTCTCTACTCTGTGGAATCAAGGAAGAGCATTTCTGTAACAACTCTTTTGTTCATAGTGAAATCCAGCTGGTGGGCTGTCAGTGCGGAAGAGTGGACGTAGGCTTGGAATAAGCCGAACCACTATAATCTCTGTGTTCATATTCTCTTCCCTACTCTCTTTTACTTTGATCGAATCTTGTTAAGAGAAAAACTCTCATCTATTTATCTGTTATTGAATGCTGCACACTTATCTCGAAAATATTGTTTTTACACCTATTCACCCCCCTCTAGGTGCTTATACTAGCTCTATCAATTGGTATCAGAGCTTGTGTACTCATTTAAATTGAAGTGTTTTACTTCAGAGTTAAAGATCCATGGCTAGTATGTTGGCTCCAGGATTGGTTGAAGGGCAAAGCAATACCAGACCACCTTATTTTGATGGGAAGGATTACAACATATGGAAAAACAAGATGAAGGCTTTCTTAAGATCAAAGGATCCTCTAGAATGGGATGTAGTAGACAAAGGAATTATTCCTAAAGCTGCACCCGTCTTAGAAAGAGGAAAAGAAGCTGTTGAGTCTAGCGAAATGACTCAAGAAGAGATGACCAAAAGACAAGCTCTTGATGCAAAAGCTATATATTCTTTATATTGTGCATTATCACCTACTGAATATAACAGAATATCTTCTTGTGTTACGAGTTAAAGAAGTCTCTGGATAGATTACACATCACTTATGAAGGAACTGATCGAGTGAAAGAAACCAGAATCAACATTCTGCTTGGTCAATACGAAGCATTCAAAATGAAATCAGGAGAATCTATCACTGACATGTTTAGTCGTTTTACAAATATTGTGAATGGTCTTGAAAATCAAGGTCAACCAATTTCAGATCCCATGAAAGTAAACAAGCTACTGCGTGGACTCTCCAAGGATTGGAATCACATAAAAACCTCAATAAAAGAGACACAAAGAATTATGCCACTTTCCGTCGATGAATTGGTTGGGACTCTTCAGTCTTATGAAGTGGAGCGAATCAATGAAGATGAAGATCCTAAAGGTAAGAAATCCATTGCATTAAAGTCTAATGATGATTCTGATGTCACAGATTCTGAAAACGACATGGATGATGAAGAGCTTGCTCTCATGATAAGAAGATTCAGAAAGCTAAACAGAAAAGGAAGAAGATTCAATCCAAAGAAACAGAGCTTCCAAAAGCAACAGAGTAAGTCTCGTTGAGGATGAAGAATCCAATAGAGATGTAGTCTCTGTTTTGAATGTAAGAAAAATGGACATATCGTACCTAACTGTCCCCTTCGAAGAAGAAGAAAGGAAAAGCTGAGAAATCTCGAAAGGCATTCAAAGCAGAAACTTGGAGTGAAACAGAATGTGAAGAAAGTGATGATGATTATGCCAACATTTGTCTCATGGCACAATCGGACTCGATTCGACTCAAACGACTCGATTCGAGACGGTGAAACCAAGGTAAGAAACTTGAAAATCCCTACTAAAGTTTCTAGATACATTGATGAATTGTGTCTAAGTCTCAAAACCTCTCTTAAAAGAATTTCTGAACTTAAGAGAGAAAATTCTGCACTAAAACAACAGAAAATGTTTGGAAAGAAAAGATCAAAAGTTTAGACAAAAATGTTACTTGCTTTGAAAGAAAATAAAGACAACCTTTCAAAAGAAAATGCATTCTTGAAAAATGACATCTCAAATATTTCTAAAAAATTTTCTATAGGATCTGAGAAACTTGAAAAAATTCTTTCTGCTCAAAGACCTTATTTCAACAAATCGGGTTTAGGAATGTCTCTGAAACAATTCCTCTAATTGATTTTCCTAAAGTAAAGGAAAGAATCAAGCAAAGACCTACAAGAGATGCTTACAAAAATCATTTCCAAAAAGTTTTTGTAAATTCAGTAGGTCGCAAAGCTCTTAGATGTTCTAAGTGCAATAGCTCGATCATTTTGAGAAAGAATGTCAAATGGTTTGGAAACCTGTTAAGAAGGTATGGGCAAAGACTATATATAGTACTAACACCAAAGTGGACCCAAGAAATTATGGGTACCAAAGAAAGTTTGAGTTTCTTTTCTAAATGCAGGTCACTATCAAGAAAAAGATTAAATGGTACTTGGATAGTGGATGCTCGAGGCATATGACAGGGAGATTCAAGTTGCTTCTTAAAGCTTGTTCAAGTTAATGGTGGAAAAGTTTCATTTGGAGGAAACAAACAAAGGAAGAATTGTAGGATACGGAACTCGTAAAGATTGGAAGCCTCATGATTAGTAATGTTTCCTTAGTAGAAGGACTCAACTATAATTTGCTAAGTATCGATCACTGTGTGACACTGGTTTCAAAATCAATTTTCAAGAAGGAATTTGTTCAGGAACCAGTAAAGACTTATCTCAGTCTTTCTTGGGTCGAAGACATGGAAATATCTATCTTCTGGATGTCAAACCAGATGAAACCCAATGTCTAATCTCTATTCAAGAAGAAGCAAATTTGTGGCACAGAAAGCTTGGGCACATTAACATGAAGCAAATAGTCAAAATTTCAGCAAAGAAGCTTGTCCGTGGTCTACCCAATCTGTCATATAAAAAGTCTGATCTATGCACACCATGTGTGTTGGGAAAACAGGTAAGAAACTCATTCAAACCAATAAATCAAGTTTCCACTAATCGTGTTCTGCAGCTTTTGCATATGGATCTCTTTGGACCTACCGAACACGAGCATTGGAGGTAAGAAGTATTGTTTAGTAATTGTGGATGATTATTCACGATTCACTTGGGTTTATTTCCTGGCAAGTAAATCTGAAACCTTTTCTCATTTCGAAAAGTTTGCCAAAAAGGTTCAAAATGAAAAAGGATATGTTATTTCAAGTATTCGGACAGATCATGGAGGTGAATTTGAAAATCAAGACTTTACAAAATTCTGTGATGAATCTGGTTTTCAGCATGTATTTTCCTCTCCATACACTCCGAGCAAAATGGAGTCGTGGAAAGAAAGAATAGGTCGCTTCGGAAATGGCTAGAACTCTTTTAATTGAAAGTAACATATCTTCACGCTTTTGGGCTGAATCTGTTTCTACAAAGATGTTATATTATTAATAGAGTTTTTCT
This sequence comes from Eucalyptus guilfoylei, assembly GCA_016097605.1. Taxonomy (NCBI): domain Eukaryota; kingdom Viridiplantae; phylum Streptophyta; class Magnoliopsida; order Myrtales; family Myrtaceae; genus Eucalyptus; species Eucalyptus guilfoylei. Next base: position 25,929,119 of record CM027864.1, on the reverse strand, counting down.
AAGACCTATTCTAGAGAAAACTCCCTATGAGTTATTCAAAGAAAAAAAGCCCATTGTTTCATATTTTCATGTGTTTGGATGTAAATGTTTTATATTGAAAAATGCAAATGATCGAGTTGGTAAGTTTGAAGAAAAATCAGATGAAGGAGTTTTCCTTGGATATTCTATCACATGCAAAGCTTACAGAGTATACAACAAAAAGACTCAATCTGTAGAAGAATCAATGAATGTCAAATTTCAAGACTCTATGCAAATTGATTCAATTCAAACTCAACTTGAAGATACCGAACCTGCTCTAGACTCTACAAAGTCTAAATCTCCAGAAGCAACTCAGACTTCAAAAGACCAGCAACAAATGATTGTCGAAGATTCAAATGAGGAAAAAGATCAACGATCGACAAATCAAACAGCAGAATCGGAAGCATAAATCTAGTCATCCCAAAGATCTCATTATTGGCGATATTAATGAAGGAATTCGCACAAGATCCAAAAGGCGTGAAGAGTCTAGTGCTTTGTGGCTCTTATTTCTGAAATAGAACCCAAGAGCATAGAAGAAGCTTTAACCGATGAAAGTTGGATTGAAGCTATGCAAGAAGAACTCAGGCAATTCAACATTAATGATGTCTGGGAATTGACTCCTAAACCAAAAGGTAAATCTATCATTGGGGCTAAATGGGTTTTCGGAACAAGATGAACGAAGAAGGAAAGGTCGTAAGAAACAAAGCAAGACTCGTAGCCAAGGGATATACGCAAGAAGAAGGGATAGACTATGATGAGACTTATGCTCCAAGTAGCAAGGTTAGAAGCAATTAGATTATTACTTGCTTATGCTTGTTATAAGAATTTCAGGTTATTCCAAATGGACGTCAAAAGTGCTTTCCTAAATGGATTTATCCAAGAGGAAGTCTATGTGGAACAACCACCCGGTTTTGAGAACCCAAGAAAACCAGACTCTGTATTCAGACTGAAAAAGGCTTTATATGGATTAAAGCAAGCTCCTCGAGCTTGGTATGACAGACTAAGTAAGTTTTTAATTCAAAATGGCTTTGTCAAAGGTAAAGTAGATACTACTTTGTTTGTCAAAAGAGAAAGCAAAAGCTTTCTACTTGTTCAAATTTATGTTGATGATATTATTTTTGGATCTTCTAATGAAAGTTTGTGCAAGAAATTCTCTAAGTCTATGCAGGATGAGTTTGAAATGAGCATGATGGGTGAACTAACCTTCTTTCTCGGGCTTCAAGTGAAACAACTGAAGAAAGGAACTTTTATTCATCAAGAAAAATATGCCAAAGAACTTGTAAAAAAGTTTGGGCAGGAGAATTGCAAAAAGACTGACATACCAATGTCAAGTTCCTTGAAGATAGACAAAGATGAAGAAGGGAAGAAAGTTGATCAGAAGCTATACAGGAGTATCATTGGCTCACTTCTTTATCTTACTGCTTCTAGACCAGACATTTTGTTCAGCGTTTGCATTTGTGCCAAATTTCAATCAGACCCTAAAGAAGCTCATCTAAGTGCTGTAAAGCGTATTATCAAATACATTGCCTCAACTTTAAAAATAGGTCTCTGGTATCCTAAAGAAGGAGACTTTACTCTTCTTGGATACTCTGACGCAGACCTAGCCGGATGCAGAATTGATAGAAAGAGTACCTCGGGCACCTGTCAACTACTCGGAAGCAGGACAGTGTCTTGGTTTTCAAGGAAGCAAAGTATAGTAGCTCTTTCTACAGCAGAAGCAGAGTATGTAGCTGTTGGAAGTTGTTGCTCACAAATTTTGTGGATGAAACAACAGCTAAGAGACTTTGGATTTGAAGATTCTTGTACTGAAATCAAATGTGACAACACCAGCGCAATCAATCTCACCAAGAATCCGATTCTTCACTCAAGAGCAAAACATATAGAGGTTTGACATCACTTCATTAGAGATCATGTTCAAAATGGAGAAGTTACTATTCAGTTTATCAATTCAAAGAATCAATTGGCAGATATTTTTACAAAGCCTTTGGAGAAAAATCAATTTGAAGTTATTCGTTCCAGACTCAATATCTTAAAGTCTGAAGAGGTTCAGACTCAGGTCTAAAAGTCTGAAAGACTCTCAGACTCAGATGATCAAGACTCATGACTGTAAGTTTTTATTATCTCTCAGATTAAATCTTGAAAAGGTACAATCATCTATCCGAACTTGACTATTTCTAATTCTGTGATTATTTGAATCTCTCCTTTCGAAAAAGAAGTTTGTTTTAATAAAAAAGACAGTTGTCTAATATTTTGAAAAGGCAGTTATTTTTAAAAAAAGGCATCTTTATATTATGGCGATTCGTATGCCTCGTTTCGACTGCTTTATATACTGGTGGTTCCTCTTCGATTTTTTCTTCTCACAAAAACCCTAAGATAGCATTGTTCTTCCACTTCTATCTTCTTTTCTTGTTTATTCCTCGAAAAGTTGTCATCTTTCTTGGAAAACAAGCTTGGAATCTCTCAAAGACTGTGAGATATGTCGTCCCAAAGAAAGTCCTCCAGAATCGCGAACAGGGGACCACAGCAAATGCAAGAGGGGCCTACGCACTTTGATCTCACCGAGGAAGAAGATTCTCTTAGACAGCAGAGCAGCCCACAACATTCTCAGCAGCGTCCATCTCCTCCATCTAGTTCTCAGAATGCTGTACATCAAGAAGAGGAAGAAATCATCGAAGACGTAGATCCCGTAAGAACTCTTAAGCCTGCTTTTACCTACAAGCTTTATCGTGCTTTAAAGGGGAGTGGTACTCCATTGAACTACATTAATGAATTTCTGAAGGATAAAGGGTTTAGAAATGAAACATTCTTTTTACGCACAATGGAACGATTGGGAATTGCCCCTGTTGGTTTGGCGGATGAGGCATTTGCAAACATCCCAATTGATCCACGTGTTGGAGGGTTGAGTCAACCAGATGGAAATGACGATGACAGGATGTACAGTGAGTTTAAACCGAGAATGGGCATTGCAGCAAAAATCCGAGGTAAAAGGACGGATTTGTTTCGAACGGATGATCACAAGCAACTGTACTCTAAGTTGCTGAAGCGTGGGGTGATAAACCCTAGGAGTGTGGATTTTGATTTTCTTGACTCGTGAATATCAATCTGCGGGAAAAATTCAATCTTCTTCAACTCGAACAGTTTTGTTCGATACTACGAAGGTCATGCTGAACTTACGCTTATTTCTATTCGAATCTCGCTTTTTGAATGCGGATAGATTCTCTTTTAGTGTTCGAGATCGGGACTATGTGGTTGACATGAATACACTGGCTGATGTGATTGGAGTGGAAAGAGGAAGATATCAACCCATCAAAGTGTCTATTGCTCGTGCAACGTTGGAGCTTGTTAAGGATAGAAAGACGGAAGAAAAAAATTTCTTATTCAAGAATGAATGCGTCCAACATTCTGCTTCACAAGATTGTGATTAATTGTCTTAGACCAAAGTCAACTTCAAAGACAGATGTTTCAAACTCGGAGGCAAAATTGATGTATGCCATCAATATGGGCAAAAAGTTATCTCTTCCACACACTATCATGTTCCACATGTACAGAAAGCGATGGTGAAAGACAAGGGTCAACTTCCGTATGCAGCTCTTGTGACCAAATTATTCAGACATTTGAACGTTCAGCCTCCCCGGATTTTCTGTGTTCGAACGTGCGATCACATGGTGGTGGGATTGAGAATGGTCACTAAAATGCGTCTGAAGGAACTCAACAAGGCATTGGAGAAATTCAAAGAGAAAACTCCTGTCAAGACTCATCTTTTATCTTCGGCTGCAAAGAGGAAAGGGAAGGAGCCCATGGTTGCTCCTTCAAGGAAAAGAAGAGCTCTCATCATTGAGGATGATATCACTATTTCTGCATTGGCTTTGAAGAATTTGAGTCGTCCTATTCCAAATTTAACTGAGCAACAAGAAAAAGACTCTGTTGAGACAGAGCAGAGATATGAAGAAAGAGAAGAATTGGAAGCAGAGGAGAAAGAGGCAGAGGAGAGAGATGCAGAGGAGGAGAGAATTCAGGAAGAAGAAGAAAAAGAGAGAGAGGAAACAGAGCAGGATGAATACTTTTCTCCAACCGAAGGCATGGAAATAGGGGGAGATCCTGAGAAAAGAGGAACGTCCTCATTCCCTGTCACCAGTGAAGGAATAAGTCGTTCTCCAGCCAATCCAGAGGACATCTATGCTTCTCAATTTCCTGAGGAGGAACATGATATTTCATCGCCCAATCTGCGTGACCATGCTGATCTGCCTTCATCTACACATACTCAATCTGATCGTGCAGAAGCTAGTACTCGGGCGATAATTCGGCGAGACTTTCGCAGAATTCTTGATGTTCTCCTAGAGATGCGAGGTCAAATATATGCTCGGGATGCGAAGTACGAACTTAAAAAATGCGGACAAACCTCTTCGGTTTCTTTGCATGATCAAATTCAAGCCCTTGCTCGTCAAGTCCAATTAAATGCTAAGGGAGAAGATGTGGTGCAACGAAGGAGGATTTGAAAAAGCTGGAAGGGATTGTCCAAATCAATGGGAGATTTCCAGCTTGTTCGTGTTCCCAAGCAATCTTAATTTTTTATTCTCTTTTCATCTCTACCTTTTTTAATGATGACAAAAAGGGGGAGAGATGTGGTGCAAATTCGATTCGTTGTTTAACTTGTCTTTTGTGTTTGGTTTGTTTGGTTTTGGAGGTTTTGGACTGGTTTTGGATTTGATTGCTTGAACATTTATTTGTCTTAAATAATATTGTTATCTCATGGCTTTGTTCATTTACAAGACTAACCTATCTTCTGTGGATGCAGATTTTAGTGTTATTACTAAGCCTCTTATTTTTGTGAGATATCCATATTTGTCTAAGTAATGTTTTGCAGGTCAAAGATATCCAAATCTGCAGGAAAGTTTTGTCACCATCAAAAAGGGGGAGATTGTTGGAGAAATCGTCCTTGAAGTATTTTGAAGCTGACAAAACGTTTCCATCAGTCTAGTCTGAAGACTTGTAGACTCTTCCATCAAAGTCTGAAGACCTCCGGATCGCCAGACTCAAGACTCAGAGTCTATCGCCATACTCAAGACTCAAAGTCTATCTTATTGACAGTCTCTAGATCGTCGATGAAGGCTTATCTAGAACTGGATGTTTCATTAAGGATTTGACCTTATCGAATGGAGAAAATCTCTTGGCTGGATATAGCATGTCGGAATCTTTTATTCAAATCAAGATTGATTCAGGGATGATTGGATCCGATGATTGACGAAGTATACTTGGAAGGTTCTACTTATGGAAACCAAGATCCTGATTGTATGGGCGAGCAGGATTGATGGGCTATCGTCATGTTCCTTAAATAGCTCGAAGATCTTCCTAATTGATTCTGTCCAACGGGTAGATTGGAAGAATTCCTTTGGTAAGTGCCAATGGGTATGATGGCATAAAGGAGTATATAAGGAAGACGTTCTAGTTGTTCGAGAACAGTACGAGAGAAGAATTCCAAAGTCTGAAGCTCTCTGTTCTTAGTCAAATAAATTGTTGAGCGATATCTTATACACAAAAGAGAGTCTATATCTTTGAGAGACCTTGAGGAAGTGTAGTAGAGTCTCTACTCTGTGGAATCAAGGAAGAGCATTTCTGTAACAACTCTTTTGTTCATAGTGAAATCCAGCCGGTGGGCTGTCCGTGCGGAAGAGTGGACGTAGACTTGGAATAAGCCGAACCACTATAATCTCTGTGTTCATATTCTCTTCCCTACTCTCTTTTACTTTGATCGAATCTTGTTAAGAGAAAAACTCTCATCTCTTTATCTATTATTGAATGCTGCACACTTATCTCGAAAATATTATTTTTACACCTATTCACCCCCCTCTAGGTGCTTATACTAGCTCTATCAACCCCTACGCTGAGGGAACTTAGAGCGAGATCTACCCCTGCTTCTATCTCGTGAACTAGCAGGAGCACGAGGAGGACGCGACTGCTCTGGGTTCTCCTTCGAAAAAACAGAAGCCGAAGCTATGGATCGAGGATCAGTAGGGGCTTGTACAGATCAATCAAGAGCCGGCCCATCTCTCGAAACAATAGGAGTTTGATCAATTCTTCCCATAACTTCCTTCCCAGCACCACCCTGGGAGGTTCCAGCAACAACCTGATTCGAACAGGGAAGCCCAACCCCGCCAGAAGCAGTTTAGGCCATCTGTCGAACACCTAGCGTGCAACACTCGAACTAACCAGCATGGGCCATTATAAGAAGGGAAAGATTTACCCGGCTAAGCTCTAAGGATGCAGATTGAACTAGGGATGAGCAGAAGCTTGCACGGGAAAAGTCCACCTCAGTTGAAGAGGCCGAAAAACTTCATAGACGCAGGAACAATACAGCCCACGACCAACCAACGAGTTCTATCAATATAGGCTGAATCAAAAGGGCCGGCTTAGATGGCTACAAGAGGGTGGTGAGGCAACCAACCCTACCAAAACACAGGCCCAGACAACAACCCAGGCGTCCTCAGCAAGACTCGCACTAGTAGTGAACCGGAAACTTCGGCACAAAAAGGGCTGTCTAGATCTTGAAAACTAGCTTGAAATAGGAAAAACCACTCGGTGGAAATGAAGGGGATGGATAAAAACAGCCCAAAAGGATGCCCAACACTCCGGGAACAAGCCATCAAATAGAACGTGAACAGTACAAAATCGCCTGGAGAAGGGAGACCAATGGTTTTATTGTTTCGCGAAAAACGAATAATTTAGAAAATATTCTCTAAAAATGGTAGCTTGTTTTGCTTGCGAAAAAGAAATGAACGAATATGTTTTCATTGTCCATGAAAATATTCATACATAAATTGTTGTTGATAGTGTGACTAATTATTTTAAGCAATATAAGCAATCATTTTGAAGAAGATATTTTCCAAAATATTCGTTTCCATAAAACAAACAGAGCCTTATGTGCTATTAGGATTCATTTGTTTCTATTTTCATTTATCGAAGAATTCAATGAAAATTTGTGAAGGCTAAGTTGCCGTTTGGATTAGTTCATTTTTGTTTTCTTTTTATAAATAATAGAATTCATTAACTTGTTCACGAGGAAATTGTGGAATCAGTTAGGATGTTAATTTAGTCTTAAATTTCTCAATTTTACCAATTTAGTTTTATACTTTTGTGTAAAATTCTATTGTAGTCCTTTTTTTTTTTTTTTTAAACTATTTTCGTTGGAAATTGCTAAAGTGCAGAGTGCCACATAAGATGACCGACTAAGAATAGACTAATGTAACTGATTTTCGGTGAAAATTGGTTGGAAAGACTACATTAGGATTTCGCATAAAAGTTAAAGATTAAATTAACAAAATTGAAAAGTTTAGTACTAAATTGGCATTCTTACATTATTAACTGGGTTATTTCGGGTAAATGCCAGATAATAAATGTTTATTTGGCATCATGTTCGTTAGAAAACGCTTGTCATGTCTGAATAGTAGTTATATATATATATATATATATATATATATTATAAGTTTCAATTAATTAACTATGTCAATAGGTTGTAAATTCGCTACACCAAGTGGAAAATACTTGAAAATTAATATAGTTGAGGTACTGAATCAGAGAATTAGCTCTCAAAGATTTGTCCTTATAGAGGACTATATAACATTTTCTATAGTTCTTCCATCTATTAGTGTGTTCTCTTTAACTTAGCCGTACGCTCGAATTTTACTGGGCAATATGCCTCTTGATTTGAGTAAGAACTTGTAAACTTAAAGCTCCTAACAATGAGGCAATTTCTTTGTATCGACATAATAGACCCCCTATTTTACTGAATGATTCCTCCTTGTTGCATTATCTTTTTTTTTTAATCAATTTCTCAAGAAAGATATTGTTTAGCATAATTAGTCGATGAAAATCAATGGACTGCTAACATAAATAACGAGGGGGAGGTTTAAAAAATTAGCCATCCTAAAATATGCTGCGGCGATTGCAAGCAAATATGCATTGATATTTGCTTCTTCAAAAACTGTTGACTCGCATGACTATGGCGAATCTACATACTACTTTTAAGAATAACTACAGATATGCCAAAACGAATCAGCATGTGTAACAATTTTTTTTAAGGGAAAAGCCATAAAAAATCTCAAATTATGCACACTGTGATATATTTATACAAATTTTTTCTAATGACACTAAAAATCCCAAACTTGTATATGTGTGATATATTCATCCCTCATCAAAGTTCCATTAATGAGTGTCGTTAAAAACTCCGGAAAGCAAATGGTGTTAACGTGGCACCCATGCGACTAAAGTGAAATATAAAAAGATTTGCTTTTGCTGAAAAATCATTTGACAGAAAGCAAATGTGTCACATAAATACAAATTTGAGTTTTTTATATTACAAGAAAAAGTTTAGGATAAACATGTTATAATAAGCATAATTTAAGGTTTTTGATATCATAAAAAAATTTCAGGATAAATGTGTTTTAATGGATATAGTTTGGGGTTTTTGATAGCTTTTTTCCATCTTTCAAAAGCAAACCTCTACTATTTTGTGAGATATAAAACATTTGAATCTCAACAAAACACAAAATAAATCACCAAGTTAAATCAAATCTTCATATTAATTGCTAGGGTAGCCTCACAAGTTGAATTATCTAATCATGCTTCCCTTCATTCGAATCTAACCTTCGTCTTGTGGATGGGCGAGCTTGAGTTCGATCTCAATGCTCTCCAAATCTCTCGTACAGAGCCCCCCTTCTCACCGTCCTCATTCTTCACGAATAGCCTGCGACCTGCAAATGCAGACATATGATAAGTGGTCAACGGGGGTCCTTTGGATGTAACGTTGCAGGTAAAATCACAAATAATGAATTCTGTAGAATGGAGAGAGAGAGAGAGAGAGAGAGAGAGATAGAGAGAGAGAGAGAGATTCATTAAATGAAGGCACGCTAAGTTGGAATTGATCGTGAGTAAATAAATAAATTTTATTAATTCTAAATTTATTGTAACTATGCCGATTCATTTTTAAAATTTTTAATTTTATCGATTTAGTCCAAATTTTTTATATGAAACTCAAATATAATCTTTCTGGTGAAATTTCACAGGAAATCGCTGACGTAGTGGTGTGTCATTTAGGAAGGCCTGCGATGATTGGACCATTACGTAAGCTATTTTTGATGAAATTTTACCGGAAGGAACTCGCTAGAAATCATGTAAAGGTTTAGGACTAAATCAGAAAAATTGAAAAATTCAGAATTGAATAAACATCTCGCATAATAAGTTTATGATTAATTGGACAATTTCCTATATAAAAATATATCGATTTGAGTCGATTATCTATTCAAAATATAAATACAATGATTAGTGAATTTTGATCACGCAAATTGAATTACTTATTTTATCTGATAAGGGGGTGGACTTTGTTATGTAACAAAAGACTAGCCTTTTCTCTAGTGAAACAAAAGAAGGCCCGCATTCATGGAAGTGGGAAAGCACTGATCGAAGGCATAACGATGCTTTGAAAAATTAAATTTAAATCATGATCAAAACTCTAGATTGGAATTGAATGTGGGGTACATATGGTAACAATCTTGTAGAGAGGTTCAAATCAATAATGCTATTTTTCTCCACCTCAAGTTTTGTGTAGGCAATTTGAGAAAAAAAATTAAAGTGCGTCTAGTAACATTTTTATTCCGGGAACAATTTTTGTTTAGAAATAATTTTTTATATTTTTATTCCCTAGACGAGTTTCCGAGCAAAAGAACGCATTTGGTGACTACAAAATTTCTATTCTCGGAAGAGAAAAAGAAAAGAAATGCGTTTGGTACAATCCTAAAAATTTCTATTGGAGACTTAACAATTCGTATTTGGATAAAACTATACTTTTGTAAGGATTTAATAGATCAAGATATTCTAAGATGGCTTAGAAAATCCAATGTAATAGTCAGTAAAAAATAGATGGAAATAGAGAGTCCAGTCCTACTGGTTTATAACTCACAATATGATAAGGTTGACAATAAATCTTTGGGAATTACAATAAACAAGTGCATAGATATTTTGAGCATTTTTAGTTGCAAGAAGAAGAACAATCGTTGCTTTGTGGAATGGGCAATGAGAGAACAATTAAGGATGGAGGCGATCCTAAAGTTGGTGCACAAACTCATCAATCTTCAAGCAAATGACATCGGAAATCCATGAAGCATAGGCTTATTCGACTGCTTTGAACACAAGACAAATGGTAATGCAAAAAAAATGTTTAGAGCTATCTAATTTTCTACTAAAATAGAATTGCATATAATCTTAAAGGGTGTCTCTAATTGCATCTTAAGGGAAGAAGACGTCTTCTCTTAGAGGAGTTGTCAAGCTTTTGCAATCTAGCATTGTCTTTAAAAGAAAATGACATTCAAAATCTATATAGTAAAGCCGTATGAGCTTATTTAGTATTGAATCTAATTTTCATCAAAAGATTCACATTTTTTATACTAAACTAATTCTAAACTAGAATTAACACTAAGATTTAATAAAACTACTTAAAATCTAATTTCAATTTTTTTCCTAAATTTATGAATTATTATTTTTTTATATTTTGAAAAATAGGGACTTGGATTAGGTTAGGAGATTGGGTCTTCTGTCAATTGTGTAAAGATGAGCATTAGGTTTCGTTGAGCTTATTTCATTAAAATGACCTTATTTCTCTTTTTCTTCTTATGAACAAAAAAATGTTTTTTTTTTTAACTTCTTGATTTTGTGCCAAATCTATTCCTTGACAACTGATTTGTTTCAGGGAATAAAACAATTAATTGAAGTTACCCAACGAATTTTTGTTCTTTTTATGTTCTAGAGAATAGACAAACAAAAAAAATAAAAAAATTGGATGATAGCCCAATATATCCTAAGCCGGTTTAAGAGTACATTTCCTCCTTTTTTCATGGCTTCTATTGGTTTTTCTTCTAATTTTCTTTTACGAGAACCCGCTTTTTCATGTAGGGCCTATTATTCAGAGTAAGATTTGGTGATTTTGGTTGGTCACCTATGCACCAACTAATAAAATAGAATTATTATCACATTTTCAACTTAATTTTGATGAATGTAGCTCGTTTAAACAAAAGAAGAAACAAATTTTGTGAATTGACAATGTTAGGATGTGACTTAGTGAAAACATCAATAATTTATGTTTTCCTCTAATTTATGATGTTCTATAAAAACTTATAATGTTCGATCGTAATTAAGTACACAAAATGTCATACAATGCATATGTTTTAATATTTGAAATGTTGCACAGTTGAAGACATTTTTATTATAAATGAGTGCAACATACTATAAATTATTCGAAACTATGAACTCTTTTTTATGTTACAATTACATTAATATACAAAGGATTTACAAAGTGGCGTCATTGGTGCAAAACTTAGTTAAATGTCAATTTATTGGCGATCATTGCTACATTTTATCATAGCCAAGTGAATGATATAAGTTTTTTTTTTTTTTTTTTTTTTGTTTGCAAGTTTTAGACATTTCACCATTTTTTTGAAATCGTCCCCACCCCAATGTCTCCTGAGAATGTGGGGATTTGAACTCTCCACCTCCCCCTTCCATGTTGAAAAGGTGGCCACTGGGGCGAACCCTAGTGGTTGACATTTCACCATTTACCAAAGGTAAAATGTTGTAAAATGTGGATATTTTTATTTGATGACATTGTGAACAAAATGTAAAATTGAGCAATATAGAAAATATAGGTTATATTGCAAGATTGTTCATGGAAAATGCTTGGCTAACTATACCTTTAGCTTGGAAAACGTACTATCAACCCTCAGCTAGACATTTTTCATGAGAGAAAGAGAGAATTGTGTTTTGCTTGGAGATTTCCACACACTTGTGTTGGAGAAAGGAAAATCTTGTGGCTAACCTTTGAGTATCACACCATCCGATGGTGATGATAGCACCAATGTAGCACTGACACGCGACACGCGATACGACACGACATGATATGCGAGACGTCATTTCTTAAAAAGTAGAGAATTCCGACACGTTCCAACACGTTAAATATTAAATAAATATTTTTATTTTTAATAAATTTGATTCAAATTCACAAATAAATAAATAAAGAGTTTACAATGGATTTATACTAATAATATTAATAAATTTATTCATAAAAAATTTGAAAAACATATTCATAGTTAATGCGTAACCATATTTGGGAACATGTTTTTAACTTTAATAAAAATTATAGATAAGACTAATGACTAAAAAAATAGAATCAACTTTATTTAAATAAATCTATGATATTATATAATCATCAAAATTGATTATTATTTAACATTCAATATTTTTATTTTTTGAAATAACTTTTTAACTCATTTATTTATTTTTATAACAAAAATAATTTTACCTTTCAAAATAATTTCCCCCTCCTTTTCTCTCTAAACTCTCATCCCCAAAAAATCATTTCCCCCTATTTTCTCTCTAAACCCTCATCCCCATAAAATCATTTCCCTCCCCATTTTTCTCTCCCCTATCCCCCACGCCACCCCCAAAATCTTCCCCTTGATTTCTCCCCGCTCTCTCTCTCTTCCTCCCCCACGACAGGCCACCCCAAGATCTTTCCCTTGATTTCTTCCCTTCTCTCTCTCTCTCCCCAAGATCTTCCCTTTGATTTTTTCCCTGCTTTCTCTCTCTCCCCCTTCCCCCTCGACAGCACTTGCTCCCCCTGCTCCCCGCCCCCATCAATCACACACATCCCCCCCTCCTCGCCCCCTTTCGGTTTCTTCTGTGGAAGTCAGAAGAAAAAGAACGCTCGCTCTAATACCATGTCAGAAACCAAAGTAGAAGCGAGAAGAATGTCGAGAATAGAAAAGAATGTATTATGTGCATTTCATTGATTGATTCAATGTACAAAGGGAATTAAATAATACAGAGGATGTTTAATGAATAAAGAAGTATATCAGATCTAATCCTCAATTGATACAAAATAATCAATTACAATCTCGAATATATCCACCAAATATGGAAAGCCATAATCTGGCGTATCTTCCATATTTGGTGCATATCTTCCAACAGGTTGTCTTTATATATTAAGCCAACCTCTCTTTATTTTACATGAGCAAATGTAAGTAGAACACGGGGGATTCAATGGCAGCTAATCTTCCATTAATTTCCATAATCCTCCTTTCATTTTGCTATGTAGCTTCCAGCTTTGATCAAGTCTCCTTTCTCCAATGCTTTTCCCTTCATTCATTTCATTCCAACTCCACTTCCAAAACCATCACAACAAGAAAAGATCCAACTTACATCTCTCTTTTGCAGTCTTCCATTCAAAACCTCAGATTCTTGAACACTTCCTCACCAAGCCCACAACTCATTGTTACCCCGGTCAATCCATCTCAGATACGAGCAGCCATAGTATGCTCCCAGAAGCTCGGCGTACATGTGCGGGTGCGAAGTGGGGGCCATGACTATGAGGGCCTCTCCTACGTATCCCAAATGCCCTTCATCATAATCGATCTCAGGAACATGAGGTTGGTCGAGGTGGACGTCGAGAAAGAGAGTGCATGGGTAGAGACTGGAGCAACATTAGGAGAATTGTACTATGCAATTTCTCAAAAGAGCAAGGTTTTGGGATTCCCAGCTGGTAGTTGTCCTACTATTGGAGTTGGA